>PVJH01006247.1:0-103577 GCA_004026705.1 Nesogale talazaci
GGTGGAGGGGGGGGGGGGGGGGGGGGAGAGGAAGTAGTGCTAACCAAAGGAACAATAATTGATTTAAAATTAGTGGCAAGGAGGGTGTGGGAGGCCTGGTAGGGCTTGATCAAGGACAATGTAACCCAGAGAAATTAATGAATGCTTAAAATGATAGTGAGACAAGAGAAAGGTTAAAGAAAACAGAGAAAGGAAATAGGAGGCAAAGGAATGTATAGTGGCTTCATTACAAGCAGGTATATATGTAAATATATTTATATATGAGGATGGGGAAATAGATCTATGTGCATATATTTGAAAGCTTACTATTAAGGTAGCAGATGAACATTGGGTCTCCACTCAAGTACTCCCTCAATACAAGAACACTTTGTTCTATTAAACTGACATTTCATGATGCTTATCTTCCTGACACAATCGCTGAAGACAAATGTGTGCATAAGCAAGTATTGTGAAAAAAGCTGATTGTGCCCGGCTATCAAAAGATATGGCACCAGGGGCATTATAGACTTGAAGATAAACAAGTGGCCATCTAGCTCAGAAGCAACAAAGCCCACAGGGAAGAAGCATATAAATCTGTGTGCTCATGAGGACTTTAAGAGATTAGGAATAATATATCAAAGAACAAAAAAATCATATCATTGTGTACTCATTTTCCCATATGAATGCTGAAGACAAATGTGTGCATAAGAAGTATGGTGAGGAAGACCGATGATGCCCAGCTATTGAGAGATATAGCATCTGAAGTCTTAAAGACTTGACAGTAAAAAAGTGGCCATCTATCCCAGAAGCAACAAAGTCCACATGGAAAAAGCACACCTGCCTGTGTTAGCATGATGTGTCAAAGGGATCAGGTATCAGGCATCAAAGAACAAAAAATCATATCATTGTGAATGGGGGGGCGGGGGTGCAGATTGGGAACTCAAAGCTTATCTGGCAACTGGTCATCCCTTTGCAGAGGGGTTGCAGAGAGGGATGAGCCATGCATGAAGGGTGCAGTGTAGCAAGGATGAAACATACAACTTTCCTCTAGTTCTTAAATGCTTTTGCCCCCTTAAAAGCTGGCTTAATCGTTCCTACCTTACAAATCTGGCTAGACCAGAGGATGTACTCTGCTCCAGATAGGAACTGGAAACATAGAGAATTCAGGACAAGTGATTCCTTCAGGACCAGTGGTGCAAGTGCTGATACCAGAAGGATGGAGGGAAGGTGGGGTAGAAAGGGGGAACCAGTTATAAGCAGCTACATGTAACCTCCTCCCTGGTGGATAGACAACAGAAAAGTGGGTAAAGGGAGATGTCGGGAATGATGAAAGATATGATAAAATAATAATAATTTATAAATTATCAAGGGTTTATGAGTGAGGGGGAAATGGGGACGGAGGGGAAAAATGAGGAGCTGATACCAAGGGCTCAAGTAGAAAGCAATGTTTAGAGAATGATGATGGTAACACATGTACAAATGTTCTTGGCATAAAATGGCTTGTGATAAGAGTTGTATGAGCCCCAACAAATGATTTTTTTTTGGGGGGGGGGCAATCACTGCCCTCTGGTGGGAGTGAGAGGCCTAGCCTGGCTCCTGGAGAGCTTTTGCTGGATTTGAACTGCCAAGCCAGTGGGCCGCAGTCCCGCACTCAACCACTACGCCACCGGGGCTCAGGCCCACAAAGTGATTTTTTTTTAAATGAAAAATAAAGTTCAAAACACACAAATAAACAAATGAACAATTGAAACAAAAAAGGAAAAAAATTCCTTTTTTTATGCTATCACAAGTCCTCTTTCCTATTCTACCTTAACAGCACAATCCTGTTCTGACCCAAGAAAATGTGGACAGCTGAAAATACGAAATTCCTAAAATTCTTCCAGTTAGGGTGTGTGGGTGGGAGGGAGGAGGCAAAGCTGACTGTAACAAGGAGAATTTTCGGAAAACTCTCTTCCTGACCCAAAGTGCACCATTTCTAAAGAATAAGGCCTTTGAACTTTCTTTTTCACCCTTCTTTTGGCTTATCCACCTGAAAGGATGCCTAAGGGCACAGCAAGAGAGACTCATGTCAAAGTCTCAAAGCAGGAATTCAGGGGATCTGGGTCTTGGAGGGCCTCCTGAAGCAGCGGGACCAAGCTGACACCCACGTCTCAATCTCTAGTTCTGAAACCTAGAGCCCTGTCTCTGTGCACCTCTGCAACTTGGGCTCTTTATTATTTGCAAATAAATACAAACTAACTCATACTATTTATGAGAAATAGATCACAAATATAAATCATGCTTTCTAGTAACAGGTTTAAAATTATATCTTTACACACTGCCTTATAAAAGGCATTAATTTTATTCTTATTCATCCTGCTTTTAGAAAAATAATCCATATACCTTTTATTGTGTTGTCCTGTTACTCTGCTGACCGCGAGAATTTGCTGCCCGTTAGTCATGTGAACAATTTCTTTGTACATTGTAGGCAAACAAGATGACTTGGCCTTATAAAATAATAAAATAAAATTACTGTATAATAAAAAAAAGATACAATCCATAATCAGTTAGGAGATAATCACACAGCTGTTGATAAGAAACCATGTGTTTTGATATTCTAAGTGTCCCTGAATACTATATTCATGCTCATGGTCTAAAGCAAGAGGAATTAAATTAAGTGACCCTGACTTCATCTTTTAAAGGAAACCCCTAAATTCATTTACAGCACCATAAACTTCAATGGCATTTCAAATTAAAGCATATGTGGGCTCTGTCTGTGGTGGTCTGGTTGGCAAAGCTCATTACACAACTTAAATTTTTTATGTACCTCTTCCAAACTGGCATAGATACCTTGTTTTTCTAAATCATTCTAGTACCTCCACTTGTGAATTAAAATAGAAAATCTGTTGAAGTTATAAGAAGACTTTCTTTCTGTGGCTTATAAATAGAAATTGTTTTTAAATTTTATATAGAGGTTCATCCTTGGACAGTAATTTTAGAAAATTAGTCTACCCAACAGCTATATATCACACCTGTTAGTATACTACTAATTTTTAGAACTATATGAATCCTCTAATTTTAATATTGATTGTGTCAATCATCATTACTAATGTTTATTGGATATCCTGTAAGCACTATCAAGCCAGTCAGATAAATGAACTCTATCAACGTATTCTAATACAGCTAATTAACTTACTCCCCTATCCAGAAAAAGGGGAAGTACAAATTTTATTCTCACTCTATACATGAGGATACCAAAACAAATAGAATTTCATGAATTTTTTTCAACCTCACAAAAATAATACATAGCAGGCAGAGCCTAAAATTTGATTCCAAAGTCTACCCTTAAGTGCTACATATGCTTATTCTTTCAAATGCAATAGTCTGACTTGCTCTTTATATGACACACTTTCAAATCAACAGGCTAAAATACATGGATCACCTCTGAAAGAGGGCATGGTATCAGAGCTTAAATGGTGAACACCAGGTTTGCAGGTGGCTATGCATGGCAGTGGAAGCTCCAGAGGCATTTGCAGGGTGACACCTAAGGTGAAATCTCCTACCAGAGTGGAGGCATGAGAAAGGCTTTGTTAGACAGAGAGTTGACAATCATAGTAAATAGAATGAGATTAAAATAGAGAGAGTGAGATAACATCTTTGATCTCCCCTTTTGTATCAGTTGAAAATAGAAAAAGAAAGAAAGGGAAGGGAAGCGTCCTGTGAATCCTGTCTGAACACAGACCAGGTCTGTGACAATCTTACTGTCATGCAGAGTGCATTGGAAAGTGGATTGTAGCAGAGGTCACAATTTGAAACCTGATAGTAGATCTCCCTTTGACTCCTGTTAAAGCTGTTCTAATCTTTAAATATTTCCTGGTATCCTTTCTATTGAGATTTTTCTTTATTACTTCACTGTCGTTGTTGTTATCTTCTTTCACTCTCTCTTGCTTTTGCATTTTTGTTCGTTTCTCAGCACATAAAATCATGGATGGGTGGATCTATAGGCGCAGTAACTCTATGAACGTGTTCTTCTGGGTATGGCAGGGAAGGTTGGTAGAAGTGGGGAGCTACTAAGAAGGTGAATAAAGAGAAAGTGTTCTAAAATTGATTCTGGTAAGGGTTGTACAGCTCTTCTTGGTATGATTGAACTATTGAATTGTATGATACGTGGATTATATCCCTGAAACTGCACATTTGAAAAAAAAAAAAAAACAGGGATTATTTTTTCTGCCCAAACCTACTTGCATCAAATAAATTCAAATTCCAAGGGCCACGCTTTCTTTTTTTGCTGTCTAGTCAGTTCTGACTGATTGCAAAGGTCAAAGCCAGAGTAGATCTAGTCCTTTAGGTTTTACTTTAAGGAAGTAAAAAGTCCATGTATCTACAGGGAGCAATTGACGGCTTCAGAATGAAAGCCTTGTGTTCAGCGGACCAACGCATAACCTCAAACAACAACAAGCCTCTCCCACCCCAAATCACTGTCACAAATCACTGACTCACAGCGAACCTATAGAGAAACAAACAAAAACCTCACTGCCATCGATTCTATGCCAACCCAACATTTGACCTGCAGGACAGAGTAGATAGAACTGAGCCTAAAATCGCCCGTTAGCGTTTCTGATGTTATAAATGTTTACGGAAGCGGAACTCCTCAGAAGAGGAGTCTACGTGTGTAAAAGAGTCGGTTTCAGAAACTCCCCGGGGCAGTCCCCCCATTTCCTACAGGCTTCCTGTGAGTGAGTCACCACGGACTGAGGGCTGTTGGTTTGATTTGGTTTGGGGAGTGGTGCTCTCCTAAACACTAAATCTGAAGTTCAAATCTACCCGCTCCATAGGAGAAAACGAGAGCTCTTTGCTCGCTGAATGATTTACATACAGCCTTGGAAACTATAGGCTTGTTGTAATCTGGAAACAAGTTGATGGCCAGGAGCTTGGTTTGGGGGTCCGCAAAGCTTTGTAGGAGTAGACAGCCACACTGTCCTCCCACTGAGAATCTGAAGGGTGTCACCTGCAGACCTCCTGGTCGGTAGTTCAATGTCCAAGCCATCGTGCAAAGAGGGATCCTCCTAAGGGAGTACACGCTTCAAATGGTCTCCTCGTGGGGCCTCACAGGAAACTGTCGATGTGCAACCGAGGCATAGAGAAACCATCTGGGGCACTGGAAAGCTCAGAGCGAATGCTCTCAAGATTAAAACATAAATCCTCCAGAGGAAAGCTTACATTCCTAGGTGATCCACAAGAGATTTCATCCAAAGGGGCGCAGTCTTGGAGAGTTTCTGAAGTCACTTTCAATTACAGGCTTATAAGGTTGCTGGCCCGGTTTTCCTTTATGATGCTCTATATTATAAGTAATAGCAGCACAACATTATCAAAACAGAAAGTAAGGCAACACACACAGACAAGAAATTACATAATTTAAAACGTTTAGATCCGTCACCTCGACGCCACATTTCTCTCAGATCCATCCTAGGACACTTATTTCAACGGAGACCCCTGGTTTTCTAAAGAATTCTTGCAATTCCATACCCATGTCTAGAGCAGGAGTAGAGGTCCACCGTAACATTTGCAGGTTGCATTCGACTCTCTTTATGAAGTGATATCTGCAAAATCACATGGGAAGTACTATTTCGTCCACTTAGAATTTTGCTCAAATCACACATTGAAAATATCTTCTATGGGAATCTGAAGTAATTCAGTGTATACTGAATATTTTTATGAAGGGTGAGAAATTTATTTTAGTGGGTCAAGAAACCAGCCCTATAAATTCCTAGAGAGAGAGGTCAAATTTGGGCTGTGTTATTAGGAAATAGGTTTACTGCCACATCACTAAAGCTTTGAGAAAATGTGGCTTTTTAGACATTCCCCATATAAACTGATATAAATAAAAGTGTTGTAAGTATGTATGTGATGACTCCAGTATATATGTGAAGTCTTCTTAAAGACAAGCATATAATAGGGTACAGAAAATAATGTCAGAAATTTATTTATATTATGGATGAACAATCCCAAGGGGAACAGTGATTTTATTGGCTAACACTACATCATGAAAATGTTAAAATATGAGTTCACAATGAATAGCTCAGGAAATATCTTACTAGACACATTTTTATATTACCAGGAGAAGAGACAAAGAAATATAACCATGAAATCATATTAATGGAAAACTAGTAAGAAGGCATGAACAACAGGTCAATCATTTTCATGCATCAAAATCCTGATTCTTTTTAAAAATAATACAATTAATAATTATTAGAAAATATTAAATTTCCTTCACCTTGGGAAAAACAAAATTTTACTCAAAAACATTATTTGATTGGCAATTCTACCCTTACCTGCTTATGTCATCTTTGCTGAGTCAAACAATCATGAGGCAAACTTCCCTTATTTACAGTGTATGAAGACTATGGTAAGATCTTTTCAAAAAAATTTTTTTAGGCCTGAGTCCCGATGGTGTAGTGGTTGTGCGTGGGACTGCGGCCCACTGGGACGGAGGTTCAATTCCAGCAGTGGGGCTGGGCCTCCTACTCCCACCAGGGGAGAGCAGAGATGCCCCCCCCCCAAATTTTTTTTCTATGCTCAGAAGCAACAAAGCACACCAACCTGCATGACCACGAGGGGTCAAAGGAATCAGTGACCAGGCATCAGAGAACAATTAATCATATCATGGTGTGCACACCTTCCTGACATGATTCCTGAAAACAAAAGTGTGCATAAGCAAGTGTGGTGAAGAAAGCTGTTGGTGCCTCACTATCAAAAGCTATAGCATCTGAGGTCTGAAAGACTTAAAGGTAAACAAGCACTAAAATTCTAAATGAGTCACTAAAAACTCTTTGGTGTAAAATGATACTTCAAGTCACATATATACATATATTTGTAAACATACTTATCTATATATGCTCCATTACATGTAAACTATAGCTGTACTATAGAGTTTGGTTCAAACCCAAACAGCAAATTTTATACTCCCAGGTAGATAAGGTCTTTTTTTTTTCCATTTTAAACCACATTATATTGGCAACTGGCTAAAAGACAACAAGCTCATTTACATGACGCCTCCTTGCTGGCACAATTTCCAGCAATGAAGCATGTCAGGGAATGCCTTTTGACAGCAGGTTATACTCCATTCCCACGTTGGTTAGCCCAGTGGAACACACTACATGAGAGGGAAATGTCTAGTCATTTAGACAGACGTCTTAAAAGAAACATCAAGAGAAATCCTTCAAACAGGAAAAAAACGGACGTACTCTAACCCTTATTCCATCTGTTGGAATGATTGACATGTATGCTGCTGAAAGATGCAGCAATGTTTATCCACAGCAGCACTTACTGAGCTGGCATGTTGATAACAGCATACATAGAAATAATCATCATTTCAGTTGCAGTCCCGTTGATCCCATTTCAAACCAACCCATTTGTGGAGGCAGAGCTGCACTGCTCTCTAGGGTTTCAGAACCTGGTTGCCATGCCTTCCTGCAGACATGGTCCGAATGGGTCTGTGCTTCCAACCTTCAAGATAGTTCTTAAGTGCTTATTCATTTGCACTACCAAGGGGTTCCAGTAAGAATAACAGTATTAATAACCCTTGTTTTGTCTTAAGATTCTTAAGTACATTCCTTGGAAGATAGTACATACATTTTGGCATTTCAGCTACACTCAGTGTTTTGTTAATTGAAATTTATTATTGTGATGCTATTCTCCATATTATAATTCTTTATAGTAGCTTCATAAGGAATATTAACCCAAGTAACATATATCAAAACTCAGATTTTGATTTTTTTTTCTTCTCAGAATCACAAATCTCTTTCTTAAGAATTTTACAAGGCATGGTTCAAAAATGCCTACAGAAACTAATTTAAAATTACAGAATATAAATGTACAATTAAATGAGAGAAAATTGTTTTGAAGACTTTTCCCTTCAAAAGCTGGAATTAGTTAACATTGCACTATAGTTTGACCCTTCTATTTTTACATATGAGAGTGTAGTAGATCTTCTATAACAGTACATGTAAAGATGATATTTTGAAGCTATTCTAAGTATCTAAGTACTCAACTCTTCAAAGAAGAAATTTCAGCCATCTTCTCTCATATAAAATAAAGAATTTGGGTCCATTTATTCTTTTTTTTCTTTTTTTTTTTTGTGGGCATCATAGCCTCTGGTGGTCTTGGGCGCTACCCAGTGCTGCTCCTGAGAGCCACCGCTGGATTTGAACTGCCAAGCCTGCGGGCCGCAGTCCTGCACTCAACCACTTACACTACCGGGGCTCAGCCCCCATTTATTCTTTTTAAAGCATAGCTTTTTTCATGTTTATTCTATTTATAAAATGTATCCAGAACAGTAATTGAAAGTACTTTTAAAAGAATGTAACTTACTGTAAATATTAGCATTTACCCAACTTATTCTTTTACAATAGGTAACAAATGAACACAAAATTCACTGCCCTTTAGTCAATTCTGAGGCATAGCAACTCCACAGGGTAGAAGATAATTGCTTTCACGATGTCAGAGGCTACAAGTTTTTATGGGAGTAGAAAGCATCATCTTTCTACTGAGGATGAGCTAATAGTTTTAAACTGTGTGCCTTGGGTTTACCAAGCCACCTCTTAACCCATCATGCCATCAAGTCAATCTGACTTCTATTTCATGAATGTGGTCACCAAACTTCTCTGTTCAAACACCTGTGACAGCTTTTTTTTATTGTTGTTGTTGTAATTATTATTATTATTATATTTGCTTAATGACCTTACTTTATGGAAGTACAGGCTATTCAAGACCTTCTTCCAATACCTATCTAAAAAGAAAATTTATATAATACCCACTCCATTTACATCAATTATTATTTCTTTCCCCAAAAATGTAATTGACAAAAAACACTGAATGGTTCCAGCTACCATGACTGAGGACCTTTGATCAAAGATTCCATAGATGAATCCTGATAAAAGGGGACGAGATGGAGAATAGATTTTCATATTCTATGGACCTCAGGCTTCCTGGAGCCACGAAGAATGGATGGATTCCCAGAATTATTGTCATGAGATAATATTAAATTTTAAACCAAACCTATTCCCTGAATTCATCTTAAAACCCAACAATATTTTAGCTGAAACAAAAATTTTAGGAGCCAGTCTTGAACATATTTTAAAATCTATGTACATGGGATCAATATTTTTCACCACTGAGAATTCTTGACCTGGTGCAGCCTTTGATTAAAGAGGTTGCTTCACTTAAATGATAACTAGATGTCTCCATTACTGCCACTATTATGGTATTTGCCACTCCTCTATAGAATCCTTTATAATTTTGCTCAAGGCTCCCACCTACTCATAAAGCATGTGTCTGTGAACTGCATTTTCTCGCTCCATGATACAAAAAGCTCCGGTGAGATTGAGGTTTAGACTGGATTACCACTAACGTTCATTTCATAATTCTGCCATTGCCACTCCATGTGATAAATACAAGGCTTTCTGCTCCCTGAAGACAGCATTAGAAACCCTACCAAGATTCATCAAGAGTCAGAATTGACTCAGTATCAATGGGCATGATTTTAATCTTTTATTCAATTAAGAGATAGGAAGATTCAAAAATTACAAATGTGCCTACTACTTCTCTTTCAACTTTTTCTGGGTTCAATAACATTCTGCCTTCTGAAGAAAAAGAAGAAAAAGTATGCTTCTTCAAAGCTAAAAAGTACACTTTTACATTTGCCATACATTTCTAATACACAAATCAGGAAAAAACATTACAGGAAGATATAACGAAAAGTTCAGTTCAAAAAAAAGGAAATGTTTTCACTTGGAATGCAGGAAGTAACTGAG
Source organism: Nesogale talazaci (assembly GCA_004026705.1). Lineage (NCBI taxonomy): Eukaryota > Metazoa > Chordata > Mammalia > Afrosoricida > Tenrecidae > Nesogale > Nesogale talazaci. The sequence goes on from PVJH01006247.1 coordinate 9,771, forward strand.
GTCTATTCTGAGAATCTTATGTTGGTAACATTTCAAACATATTTTTAAGATAGGAAAACTTCAGTTAACCTGAATTTATACTGCATTCAATAATGGAATTGAAAACAATAGATCCTCACTTAACTGTGTAGCTTACTGCAGAAAAATTAAGAACACAGTCTGACCTCAATCTGAGCATGTGGAGCTGAAAAATTAAAGACACTTGTTTTTTTTTTCCTCAGAAAAGATTACTATGAAGCAACGTCACTCTATATTTCACAGGCTATAAAAATCGTATCTAAATGAAGAGGATAAGTCATTCACATTTAACAAAATTTTGCATTTAAAATATAGAAATAAAAATGGCAGACAGTGAAGTTCCTTTGAAAATAGGTTACTGGGTAAAAATAAAGCAAACCAAAAGAAACATAATTTATGGTAAAACATTTTCGGAGTTGATAATGCTTATCTGAAAAAATATATGCACACACTCATACCGAGAGACTAGATCATTTCCCCTCTACATTCTCTAAAGAGTGCTGCCAAATCCTGAAAGATGACAGCCATTTCTGGGCAACTGCTGAATCAGGAGCATGAGTCAGAAAGTAAACCCTCAGGGCAGAAATAAGTACTAAAATGAAAGACATGCATGGACATTCAGCACCCACAGTTCAGACCTTCTCTAGGAAACAAGTATGATGGCTCTCTCTTTCGTCTTACACTGATCCCTATTACTTCTGTATTTTGAGAGACTCTTTTTAGGTCACAAAATCAGATTTTACCTGAATCTAAATGTTGAGGCACACAACAGTTGGTACTAGATGCTACTAGAAAAAGCACTGTAAAATGATGAAATACATTTTGTTCTTCCATTGAAATGGAAAGATTTTCAAAATTTATTTTTAAAGTTCTAAATTATGATATGCATTTAAGTTAGTAACATAAAGGATAATTTCCTGGCAGTAAATTAAGGAAGACTGAGACACTTGTTCCACAAATCCATCCAACTGAAACAGGCTAATGTTCTTCTCTGAGGTTCACAACAGGAATGGATCAAAACAAGGGCTAGTCTCAGTCTTCTGCATGTATTTTGCATACTGGATTTTAAAGAACTACATCTCATATTATTCACAACACAATCAAGGGCATACTCTAAAAGAAGACTCAGTCACTTCTGTCAAGTTGATTCTAACCCATAAGGGCTCTACAGTAGAGTACATCTGTTGCTATGGACTTCTGAAACTATAAATCTCTTTGGGAGTAGAAAGCCTTATCTCAAAAACAATACTGCTGTTTTTAGCAATGGCCTTGTGGCTAGCGTCCAGCACTTAACCCACTATTTCATTAGGGATCTGTGCCCCCAAGTATAAGTCCAATTCACATTTGGTTTCCTCCTTTCTCCCTATCCTTGTGTATGGATGTTCTCAGTATTCTAATTGCACTTAGGCACCATCCCAATTGATGGCAAGGAAGGTGCAGGATGATAGAACTTAATCGAGGGCAATGTAACCTGGAGAACCCAATGAAATCCCAATGAAGGATGAACATGATGGTGGGACAAGAGGAAAATAAAAGGAAATAGCCTCGGTAGCATAAGTGGTTGAGTGCAGGACAGTGGCCGGTGGGCTTGGCAGTTCAAACCCAGCAGCGGCTCTCAGGAGCAGTGCTGGGTAGCTCCCATGACCACAAGAGGGCAGTGATGCCCCCCCAAAAAAAGAAAATAGAGGAAAGAACTAGAAGACACAGGACACTTATAGAAGCCTAAATACAGGCATATACACATGTAAATATATTTTATAGAATGATAAGGAAATATATATACATATATATATATACTTATATGCTAAGTATTAAGGTACCAGACAGCCATTGGGCTTCTACTTAAGTACTCATTCAATGCAAGAACACTTTGTTCTATTAAACTGACATTCGAAGATGCCCATCTTCCCTACATGATCACTGAAGACAAAATGGGTGCTTAAACAAATGTGGAGAAAAAAGCTGATGGTGACTGGATATCAAAAGATATAATCTTTGTGGTCTTAAAGGCTTGAGGATAAAGGCTTCTCATCTAGCTGGGAAGCAACAAAGTCCACATGGAAGAAGCACAGCAGCCAGTGAGATCATGAGGCATTAATGAGATCAAGTATTAGTCATCAAAGACCCAGAACAAAAAAAATTATATCAATGTAAATGAGAGGGAGTGTGGAGTGGAGATCCAAAGCCCATCTGTAGACAATTGGACATCTCTTTAATGAAAGGTCACAAGGTAGAGAAGAGTCAGTCTGGGTGCAGTATGGCACCTATGAACATACAACTTTCCTCTAATTTTTAATGCTTTCTCTCACCACTATCATGATCCCACTTCTATCTTATAAATCTGGCTAGATCACAGCATACACATGGGTGCAGACAAGACCTGGAAACACAGGGAATCCAAGACAGATAAACCCCTCAGTACCAAAAATGGGAGTGTGGATACCTGAAGGGTGAAGGGGGTGTGAGGGGAAAAAGGGGGAACTGATTACAATGATCTCCATATAGCACCCTCCCAGGGTGGGGATGAACAACACAAAAGTCGGTGAAGGAAGACATTGATCAGTGTAAGACATGAAAAATAATAGCAATTTATAAACTATAAGGGATTCAAAAGGGAAGGTGGAGGAGGAAGGGGGAAAAGAAGGACTTGATACTAAGGACTCAAGTACAAAGAAAATGTTTTGAAAATGGTGGTGATGGCAGCAAATGTACAAATGTGCTTAATACACACATGGATGGATGGATTGTGATAAGAGCTGTATAAGCCCCCAATAAAATGATTTAAAAAGATTGTATAGTTCATAAAATAATCTCATATTATGTATCACATTCAACAAGCATTTATTTAAAACATCAACAATAATAGCAGTAATGATTTTCCATTAAAATTTTAGTTCAAAGATCCTATTTGTTAATTATGATCTTAAGCTTTGTTTGTTTGTTTGTGGGGAGGGGAGTGGAATTTTCCCTGACAAAAAGCCTGGAGATAACAAAGTAATAACATCAAAGTTAAGCAAAGGCAAATTAGGTTATTATCTTCATTTATCAAGAGAACCTCTCGGAATCTCAGATCTTAACCAATTCTTTTCATTGCTCTCTGCAGAATTTCTTCCAGAAAACAAAGCCTTCAAAGGAGTCAACTTTAATGATACTCAGTGTCAAATTATTTTTTAATGTCCTTTTAAATTTGACTGTAAGCATAAAGATATCCTGTCCTATGAACCTGTAAATGACTGCACACAGTGATCCGACTTAATGTGTGTGCAGCAACTTCAATGACCAGGATTTTCTCCATCAGTGAGTGGCGCTACCGTCCTTGTTAGGCATTTCTATTACATCTTCACACAGTGTTCCACAATAGCTATCACATCTTGTTCTTGGCTATGATGATGAATAGCACTGCATTTTAATTCATGCTCCTGATTTCACTGCTTTCTACCCACATTAAATTGTATTTGGCTACATTGATCAGCACACTCTGAATTGATGCAAAGCTTCATCTCTGAAGACTTCAGAATTTTAAAGAGCTATAATCTCTTTCATTTTTTTATACCATATGTCATTGCAGTAGGTTATGTGAAGGTACATTGAGTAGTTAACTAGTACTCGTCACCTTTTTTCCTTGTTGGATACAGCAGTATGCAAACTTTAATATTATCATGAAAATAATATAGGTGTCACATAAATAGACAGGTATGGTAGTAGATAGTTCTAGCACCATACCTATAAATGCTCTGTGTATCTGTATGCATATAGAGAGCACATGGAGAGTGCAGTTATCAAAACTATTTAAACATCACAAATGAATCACTGCACTGGAAGACCTAGGATCATAGTCTTTGGGTCATTTGGCAAAGCACAGATTACAAAGGGAATTTTATAGTGGTGAATAACATCTGGGCTCTTAAAAGCATCCCACTGTATTGGGATACTGTTTTATGGCACAGAGGAGACACCAGTCCCGAAATGAATTTATGGGCAACTTTTATGAAGACTGAAAGATTCTCCTTAAATTGAATTTGAAATCTGGGGTCTCTTTTGTACCATCAAAGAGGTTCTTGGTGGCACAGTCGTAATGCATTGGGCTGCTAACTGCAAGGTCAGGAGATTGAAACCACCAGGACATCTAAGAGAAAAAATACAGAGTTTTCTATTCCCGTAAAGAATTCCAGTCTCAGAAACCCACAGGAGCAAAACTGTGACACCTATGTTATTTTTAATGATAACGATTTTTATCCTGCCCTACAAGTCACTATCAGTTGGCGTCAATTCAATGGCAATGGGTTTGGGGTGGGGTTGGGCGGGAGGCTTAGAGACTACTGCTCTGAGTGGACCTTCTAAAATGAATACAAGGACACGCCAGGACCTTTCAGCTTTAGCTGAAATCATTGTGAAGCATGGGACTTTAAGACGAGCATTAACACCCCTGAGGAGCATGCTCCTTAGAACCACCAGCTCTGTGAAACCAAAGGACAACCAATACCCCAAACCAGGGAAGACAGAGAGGGACAGGGAAACCGCAGGTACAGGAGCAGGAACTTCCGCGGGGAAATGGGGAGAATGCTGACACGCTGCTGCGACTGCAACTGATTCGTAAAGCAGTGCTGCTGAGCTCCTGGTGCACAAATGACTTTTCTAAAACTTTCCCCAAAGCATGATAAAATGTGTGTAATGAATACATGCTGGAGGGGGGTGGGGGTGGGGGGAAGGTTTGTATACTGTTAAAATAAATAGAAATGTCAAAAGATGGGTGAATAAATGAGAGTATGTGAAAAACAAAACAAAAGTCACCGGAATATTTGATATCAATGCAAATACTTTGGACAAATACGACAGTTCATTTTCCTACTGTAAGTCTAGAAAAACCCGAAAGCATTCTGTAGGATTTCAATGTAGTCCCAGGAGCTCACCTTGAAAAATACTGAACATGAGCTTATTATTGTCTACGCTCTGTAGTCACTGGATATTGGTCACCGAGTCAACTCCATCTCCTATCAGAGTAGAAATGCTCTCTTGGATTCTAAGGCTCCCTAGTTAAGGGAGGAGAGAGAGAATGCATTCGTCTTTCCCCTGCCAAAGGACTGATGTGTTTGAACTGCTCCTCTTATGGTTATTAGTAGCCTAGCACAAACCCACCAGCGCTCTCTCTTCACGAGACTGTTCAACATTTTAAGCAAAACTGCTTTCACTCCATTATAATGCCCCAGTTTTCCACTGAACAATTGACTAGGGTAGCCTTATGGATCGTCTCTATTAGATCGGCCTGGGCCAACACTGTGATAAATACAGTGCAAATTCTAGTGCCTCCCTGGATGATAGTCACACCATCCTACAGTTCCGTCAATGAAAAACTTCTACTGCATTAATTAATGATGCCAAAGGTAATATTAATTAAAATTTCATTAAAGAAGAGGATTAATAAAAGACGAAGAGAATAAAATATGTGGGAATATCTTTGTGAATTTTTAACAAATGCCAACAAAGATGGAGTGAGTATCATAAGTTTCTGATAGTGACCATAGATAGGGCCAGTTCACTATCAATGAAAGCAAAAGTTTCAATTAAATTAGAACAAAAATTTAAGAAGGTTGATCTAATATCCTCTGTCAGAGTATGTTCAAGACACTCCTAGTCTCAGCATTACAAGCTCCAAGTCCAAGACAATGTTTCCGTCAAAGGATGTTTGAGTCAAAGCTGGAAGTGTTTTCATGCTTCAATATTTGGTGTCCCTCTTCTTATCTGTATTATTTTCTACATTTACCTATCAAAGAGATAGGGTTTTATATAGAAATTGACCACAAAATGTTGTTTAAGATTAAACAGGAACCCATAGCCCCATTAAGGTAGTATCCTTTTATCTCAATAATTGCTAAGTTTTCTGAAAGAAAGAAAAAAAAAGCACACCTTGGAATTATATATATAGATATGTGATGAGGGAAGAACTCACTAGGACAGTGGTTCTCACCCTGTGGGTCGCGACTCCTGTGGGGTTGAATGACCCTTTCACAGGGCTAGTTCGTAACAGTAGCAAAATTACAGCTATGAAGTACCAATAGAAATGATGTTATGATTGGAGGTCACCACCACATGGGGAACTGTATGAAAGGGTTGCCGCTCAAGGAAGGTTGAGAATCCTTGCACTAGGAGCTGGAGTCACACAGCAGTTGCAACAGTTGGGGATGGTGCGGCACTGGGAAGTGTGTGCTTCTTCTCTTGTGTGTCTGCTGCAACACAACAGCATGAAAAGTCTTTTGCTATATATATATATATATATATATATATATGTTATTGACATTTATCACTTAAGATAAAAACCTCCCAGAGATTCCAGCAATTACTTTACAAGATAACAGCAGTATGAGGACTATCAGAGAAGGTAGCAAGGTAAAAATGCCCTAATTCAGACTCCTGGCCAAGACAAGTGGGAGGAGTTTCCAGTTCAATAAGCTAGTGCCAGCAATGAGGATGGATGAATACAATATCCAGGGGTTACGACAAAGCTGTCTCATCTAGGATAATATTCATGCAGGATAACTGTCATCCTTGTTTGGTCACTGTCATAATTGCTTTCTGACTGATCATTAAAGAATAATGAATTATTGTAATTGATAAAGCTAATGATTATAAAATCATTAAGAAAATAATATAGAGACACATCTCCATTATACACAAATTGAGCTTCCACTCTTCATTAGAAAATTTAAAAGTGTTTATCACGAGTTAAGAAAGGGTCAGTGATTTGTTAATGCTGTTTTATGTCAAATTCTCTATTTTTTTGGTTTTTTTTTTCGGTTCCATGATCTCAATCTAGCCATGAAACTTTAATAGGAAGAATCTTGGGGCCTGTGTCCCCATTTCTGTTTAATTACAAACAAAGCTTTGAGACAGGAGGCTCTTTTTTTCATTGGTTTCCACAGTCACATAGCTGTCTGAGCCAGGCAGGACCCAATTACCTCTGATCTGGTCTATCTCAGAAGCAGAACCCAGCCCCCACCTGCAGCCAGAAGAATCTTTGAATCATGCAAATCTAATCATTGCATTCTCCTGAGTAAAATCCTTCAATGGCTTTATTGCTGAGAGAATGAGTTTCCAGCCATTGGCCTGTAGTAATTGGAGACTCAACTCCAGCTAATCTCCTCCCCTTTCTCTGCATGCTAACAATACCGAGATGTTGATTTCTCCCTGAGGATTCCTAAAGGAAACCTCAGTATCTACACTGCTGGGTCTCTAGCCAGAATGCCAACCTGCTCTAACTCCCCTTATAACCATCAGGCCTTCCTCACGCCATATCCTTTAAGGGGGCCTACTCAGATACCCTAAGAGTTCAGACTTAACTAGACTTACACAGTTCTGCTACAGCTATATTGTGATCTATTTCTGTTTGAATGCATCTTGTTACTGCTCAATTTAGCTCAGCTTCTTCCTCATTCTAGACGGTGGGGTTCCTGCTTAATGATCTGTAAAGGGGAAAGCTATTGAAGCTGCACACTGAACTGCTAACCCCATGGTCTGTGGTTTGAACCCACCTGCCACTCGGAGGGAGAAAGATGTGGTTTTCTATTCCTTTAACAATTCTAAGTCTTAGAAACACAAAGGGACTGTTTTACCCTGTCCAACAGGGCTCTATGGCTCAGAATTGAAAATAAATAGCTATGGTGCTTGGCTATCAAAAGATATAGCATCTGGGGTCTTAAAGGCTTGAAAGTAAACAAGCGGTCGGTCATCTAGCTCAGAAACAAAAAAGCTCACATGAAAGAAGCACATGTGCTCATGAGGCGTCAAAGCAATCAGGTATCAGGCATCAAAGAACAAAAAGAAAATCAAGTCATAGTGAATGAGGGAGAGTGCAGATTGGAGACAAAAGTTCCATCTGTAGGCAACTGGACAACCCCTTACAGAAGGGTAGCAGGGAAGAGAGTAGTCAGTGTGCAGTGTAGCACCGATGAAACATACAACTTTCTTCTCGTTCTGAAATACTACCCTACCCCCCACTCTCACTATCATGATCCCAATTCTACCTTACAAATCCAGCTAGCCCAGAGGAGGTACACTAGTACAGACAGGAAGTAGAAACACAGGAAATTCAGGGCAGATGATTCCTTTAGGACCAGTGGTGGGAGTGGCAATATCAGGAGAGTGGAGGGTAGGTGGAGTAGAAAGGGGGAACCAGTTACCAGCATCTACATTTAAGCTCCTCTCTGGGAGATGGACAACAGAAAAGTGGGTGAAAGGAGACATCAGACAGAGGAAGATATGGCAAAATAGTAGTAACTTGTAAATTATCAGGAGTTTGTAAGGGGGGGAGCAGGAAGGGAAGGGAAAATGAGGGACTGATACCAAGAGCTTAAGTAGAAAGCAAATGTTTAGAGAATGATGAGCCCCTGATAAAATGATTAAAAACAACCCCCTCCATCACTATTAAAAGAATAAAGTTAATTGTAGATGCTGTGAAGCACATATAAGACAAATGTGACTAAAGTAATAAGAAAAAGTTTTGATCACGGCAATTATGCTACAAAGACTGACTTGTAGGATTATTCTAATATTCAAGTGAAAGCCAGGGTTGACCTGTGGCTTGCACCCCACGGCAATCCTACAGAACCCCTGGGGGTTTCTAGGCGGTAAGACTCCGAGAAGCAGACCACCCCACTGCTCCCCATCATGAAGCTAGGGGGCTCATACTGCTAACCTCTCTGTTAGCAGACCAGCACTTTGTGTCATCAGGGCTTCATTGAGTATATAAATATGCATAATAATGAATCAGCTGTACAAGCAATAGGAGCATAGAAAACTTGCAGGTAAAATAAGTAATATTAAGCAAAAATTTATGAAATGAAGCTCCTAGACAGAATCATACCAAAGACCTTAGTAATCAAACATCACACGATAGAGTTGCATTGGAAAAAGATGAAAACAAAAATATTACTGGGCAAAAGTGTAGGGGGAAATTTAAAACTTCAGACTTGAAAATAATGGATCCCTCCTTTTTTGTATAACACTTGTGGAAAGTGTCTGTAAAACAAGCACATTTATATCCCCCTTTACATAGAAAGTTGACCTTTAGATGAATCCAAAAATAGAAAAGTCGGTGTTCAATAACACTGACTTAGGTAGGTATTTGCCTTATTACAAAATAAATGACTAAAGACATCAACCCAGGATATTGGTAATACAAATTAAGAGATATAAATTAGCCTATAATAAATCCATTAAAGGGTAAGTGTAACATAACAATTAACTATGTAATAAGACTAGTTGTAGGATGGCATGTGCAATATACTAAAATATGCACCTGGATGACAATCACTTAAAAAGATAATTACTACTGTTTTAACAGCATACTAATTAAAATGAAATGGAATATGTTAAAGTTTTCATATTGGTATCTTATGTATTTATAGAATTATAAAGTTTTACAAAATTATATAAACCACACAATAGTTATTTCACTGTACCAGCATTTTTTTTTTAAGATCTGTTAAAGGTAAAGGTATGGACTAGACATCTTGGGAAGATTGACCAAACAGATAGTTCTGGTGCATTACAAAAGAATAGAGAAACGCTAATTGAGACTGTGAAACAGCATGATCGCAGACAAAGGAGGCAAAGAGGAACACTGCAGGAAGAAGGAAGAAACAAATCCATTCTGATATGGCCATCAGGGAAGTCTGCACCCAGGTGCATCAGGAAAGTTGTGTCTCAAGCACGCTGATGGGTAGTGGTAGTATGCACTCTGCACGTAAGCAGAGAGTCCAGGTGTGCTACGTGCACTTCTGAGACTTCAGGGATGTAGAAGCACTCATGTTGAGCAGGATGTGAACTGAGAGACAACGCTGAGAGTTGCAGCAACTGCTTATGCCTATACCTTGAATGTTCGTCTCGTGGATGGATATTTGCTTTGCCCATGACAGTGTGTTGGAGTGTAATTGGAGCCTATATAGCCCTCCTTAGAAAGAAGACTATGAGTTACACAGGTATCTGTTACATTCTTCTTATATTCCCAAACCCGTTTGCCTTAAGTTGTGTTCCCAGGTTGCTTATCACTTTTGAACTTTGCAGATAAATACACTTCTTCATTTTGTTCATTTTCTATTTTCAACCTAAAAATAAGTTTCTATAAGGACACATTTTCATTTTTTAAGCTACAGCTATCAAATGCATTTGTTAACTAATGCAACTCCTGTGTCTTCTAGAGTGTTTTGTGTAAAATAGGTGCCATATAGATATTTTGGTATGGACAGAGGTATTGGATAAAAGACATCAGAGATGAGTTAGGGATAAAGTAGCTTTATGTAAAAGAGATATTTTTTTGAATGAGGAAGAGGTCATTTGAGGGTAAGATGGTGGCTTGGTATCTGTATGTTGACTTTGGGTTGAAATGTCTCTTCAATTGGAAAAATGCTCTGTGAATTAAGAGCAGACACAAGACTTGGGTGAAGTTTCATAGTGAAAGAATGTTTGGCTTATGAGGCCTTTTTGAATTTCCTGGAAAAGTAATGGAGCAAGGGCAGAGAAGAAGCAAGCCTTCTTAGGAGAGAGGAGGCATCAGAGGGACTGTGATGTAGGACAGGAGAAATGGTAAGAAAAAATAAAAGAAGCCAGAATCGACTGAACCCCTGTGATGTAGGGGTTGTGTGCAGGACTGTGGCCCACTGGGTTGGCGGTTCAAATCCAGCAGCAGCTCTCCAGGAGCAAGGCTGGGCCTCCTACTCCCACCAGAGGACAGGGATTTCCACCACCCCCCAAAAAGAAACCAAGAAAAGAGAAAGAAAGAATACAGTGTCTTTGAACCAAAGGAAGACATTTCAGAATATAGAAGGACAAATATGAGTAATGAGGGTTCTTCATGAACGATCTGAGAGAAAAGGGGAGCGGATTCAACAGGTCTTAGCTATCAGTTGGTAAGTATTGGACACTGTGGAAGAAGTGGAAGGCAATGTCTGGGGAATATAGCTAGCTATAGGGGACGAGTAAGAATGTTCTGACACAGACTCCATGGATGAGAAAGAGAAAATAGATATGATGAAATCATAAAGAGAATAAGGAAAAGTATAAAAATTCAAGTGTCACATTCTTTTGGGGGGGGGGCATCACTGCCCTCCGGTGGTTGTGGGCGCTACCCAGTGCTGCTCCTGAGAGCCGCTGCTGGATTTGAACCGCCAAGCCCACGGGCTGCAGTCCCGCACTCAACCACTTACGCCACCGGGACTCAGCCCTGTCACATTCTTTTTTGATAGAATACGTGGAGAGTTGATAAGCCAAGAAAGGGATCTGGACAGCTGGTACTGGGGACATGGAAAGTGGGAAAAGGTCTAAAATAGATCCCTGGGGAGTCAGCCTGTGAGTACAAAAAAGACAATTAAAAAGCTGCCAAATAGCAGCAGAGACCAGGTTGAAGTTTGAAAGCTTCAGTTCTAATGAGCCCAATCTGAAATGCTTTGTTTGCCTCTAGCAGTGCTGGCTCTCCTGGGAGAAGAAGCGCACAGAGGAAAAGTTAGAGGTAACCCATGCTTGGGAATTTGTTGTTTGAGCAGCAATGCAAAGGGTCATGACGAAACAGCAAATGTGCTTGCTACTAGTCAGTTAGTAGAAAGGTACACATCCCAGATTTTGGGGCTTCCAATACATCCCCACTGCAGAAACCACCCTTTCCGTGGGGAGGTTTCTAACTGAGTCCTGAACTGGAGCTTTCAAGAAAATGAGGGAGCATCTAATTTCTCACTTGCCTCCCCACCTCCTGCTGGGACTACAGGAACGAGAAGAAACATCTAAATGAGAGAACATTTTTACCAGAGGACCGCTGTGAAGTTGACGAAGCTGATTCCCCACCATAGAACCGGGAGTGTGAAGCAAGGTAGAGGAGGGGTCTGTGAGCCGCCGGGAGATGGTTCCGACTCCCAGTGGCGCCCTGTACGAGCAACACGGCGAAACACAAGTCTTCCCTGGGCCATTCTCGCCGTGAGTGCCGTGTCGATCACACTGCAGCTGCCATTGTCAATCTCTCTTTTTGAGAGACTACCTCTTTTCCAATACCCCTCTGTTTCCCAAGCACTACATCTTCTCTGGGGACTGGAACCCTCTTGATAACGCATGCAAAACACGTGACACCACATCTTGCTAGTCTCCCTTTCAAGGAGCGTTCTGAAGTTCTATTCCTTCCAAGGAAGTTTTGTTTATTCTTTTGACAGCTCAGGGTGTAGTCCATATCCCTCATCAACCCTGCAATGCAAAGGCATACAGTCTGTTTTAGTTCTTATTCCCTGTCCAGTTTCCAGGTGCCTATGACAGGACTGAAAACACAAGAGCTTAGGTAAGGTTCATCTACTCCTGGAAATAACTTCTTGGCTATTTAACACTTTTTAAAGGGTTGGTTTGTTTTGCAGTAGATTAGCCTAGAGTGAAAAGTGGTTTTGTTTCATTCTCTGCTGTTTCTGAGGGTGTTAATTGTAGGTTTGAGAAAAGGGGATCCCTGGCAAGTTCCATGTTTTCTTTTTTCCTTTCTGTTTGGATGAGTTCTATCTTTTCTCTGCTTTTCATGACATTGCCTGTTGGTATAGTTATGGGTATTTTCTTTTTTCTTTTTAATTTAAAAGTGCAATCCATACTGAATGTTGTAGCTTTGAGTTTCATCAGTCAGTGCATTTAAGTCCTCTAAATTCAAGAAAATCAGGCATGCCATTTGAATATTGTATATCAAAATTGAGTTTCTCTCCAATCTTGCTGCCATTTTCTTGTTCATTTACTGTATTTTGTGGACCATAAGACACACCTGATAATAAGACACAGTTTTAGAAGAGAAAAATAAGAAAAAATATTCTGAATATTTACCAGTACCAGTGTACTAAAATACTCTGGGGTGCCACACTCTTGGGCGATAAGACACACCCTAACTTTCCTCCCACTTTTAGGGGGGAAAAGTACATTTTATGGTCCAGAAATTACAGTAATTTAGCTTCTCGAGTTCTTTGCTTAGCATGGAATAAGCATGATGAACAGAAACAACCCAGACACACTTCTTTCCTGATTTTAGAGGACTCGGTAACCCTTTGTTCTTTTTGAAGAAATGACCTTTGAGCTTAACGTAAGTCCCTCAAAAGCAGAGTGAATGAAAACACCATTCTTCTTTATGTTATCCATAATTTGATATGCCATAAACAATTAAATGCCTGCATAGTCAATGGAAAAGATGCAAGCATTTTTCAATGTTCTCTATTTGACCCAAAATCCATCTGGCAAAAAGGAGCAATTACCCTAAACCCATATCCCCTTCTGGATCTCTTTTACAGGTCTCCATTTCCCTGTCACTGTAACAGTGCAACCTTTTTGGAATTACCTGTAGAGCAATTTTGACTGTATATGATAGTAAATATATTCTTTGATAAGTACTGCATTTCTGTTGGATCTTGCTTTGGACTGAGCCTCATCCACACTTCTCATGAATTGACCAGGTAAGGGGCTTTCGAATTTTCTGTCATTTACAAATGAGGACTTCCAGTGCTGACTCTGTTTATTGAACCATCTCAATTGACATTCTTTCCATTTCAGGAGCTGTAGAGTCTTTGGTAATGCCTTCAGTCCAAGGTGGTTTTTCATCAGTTCTTGGACCTATGCTGCCTTTTGAAATGGCCAAGAGTACAATGGATGTGTTTCTGGTGCTTCCTGTGTCATCCATTACTCAGTGCACAGAGTCATTCAGATGAGAATGGCAGAACCCCCAGATCATTCAGTATTGCAACTTGAGACTTGAATTTTCTTAGCAATGCCAAAAGTGTTGTTTATTTTGGTTTTCTAATTCTGTGTCTTTGCACATTTCCATGTAGTACTTTATTTGTCTCCCTGGGTTTCCTTTTAAATAATCACTTCCCTAGCTCCACCCTCCCCCCAATTGTAGTGGCACAGAATTTACATATCATCCAATTTAATACTTTAATCATTCAATTACATCAAGGAGAATTGCACAATTGCTACCACATCAATTTTAAAGCACCCTGTCCCCCATGGTTAAGTCCTTACAAAATGAGTTGTGCAATCATGATCCGTTCTAGTGCCCCCTCCCCTTTCCTGCTTCTCCTATTTACTGACCAGATGCCCTTTACCTCCCTCTCGTCCACCTCTCCTGTCTACATTCCCTGTAAACCCTCCTGTTAGTTATTCTCACTATGCATCCACTCCTCTTGGGAAACCCAACAGATATCAATGAAAGTAACATCATGAGAAGGTGCTATTTTTATTTCATTTATTTTTTTCCACTCACTCACTCACTCACACCCATTGAGTGGATTTCAACTCACAGCAATCCTGTGGGACAAGGTAAGACTGACCCTGACGGTGTCTGAGACCGTCACTCTACTAGAGTAAAAGTCATATCTTCCTTTTCACTTAAGGTACTCCATAAGCATGTTCATGAACAATGTTCACTATCCCTTCTGACATACATTTTGGATTTTTTAACTTGTATTTTATTTTTTTAAATATATGTATCACGGGCTGAGTCCCGGTGGCATAGTGGTTGTGCGCGGGACTGTGGCCCACTGGGATGGAGGTTCGATTCCAGCTCCACGGAGCAAAGGCTGGGCCTCCTACTCCCACCACCTGAGGGCAGTGATGTCCCCCCCAAAAAAATATGTATCACATCATTCCATAGTTTAATAGTGTGAAGCAGAAGTGTACAATTGCTACTATAATTTCTACATGGTAGCATGTAGACATTATTTTTCTACATGGACTCCTTGACATAGTCTGATTTGAGGAAGCAAATCTTTCTGAATTGAACTTTGAAAGCCTATCAAGCTGAGGGGGCTCTTCCATCCTCTGACACTATATCAGAAAATATTCTACTGCTATACATACTAATTTTAATGGGCAGAACCGGGAGTTTCATGGATGTAAAAAGTCATAACGGTCTAGCATTTAATGAATTTCAAAGATAATATAGTCACTAGTTGTTTAATAAGTCACACACATCCACTAGAAAGCAATATTTGTTATATTATGCATATAAGCATAAGTCAAAAAGTATTGGACCTAGAATTTGAGTTCATTTAGGCATTGACTTATTCCAAATAAAATATGTTCAAATATACCTCTGTGACCGGTGGATGTATAAAATCATCTGAAGGACTTTTTTTCTTCCATCACTACAGTGCACATGCTCATCCCTATTATTCCATCTGCATGGACCACCTCTGCCTCCATCAATATATTGTCATGATTCAAGTTGATTCCAGCTCACTGCTGTTTCCCGTGCCTGCTGTGCACTTTCTCACCCCCCCCCCCACCCCAATCCGGGCCCAGCCAGTCTCTTAGCCCTTTGGCCTCCTTAAATACAAAGTCCCAAAAAGATCATTCTTGACAATCCAACTCCAGTAACTTGACATGAAGCTTGGCATGCATTTTTATCACAACTTCTTGCTTAACTTTTGATTCTCCTGGCATGTCACCTGATACCATCTTGCTAACTTATTTGTGGAATACCACAACCAATTAGACTATAAAGCTTTAAAGACACAGCTGTCTGTTTCAGCCATGATTGTAGCTGCAGCATCTCAAAGACTGTCAAGGACATAGCAGCCGTTCATTAGGTGTTTGTCTAGTAGAGGGGTAAATTTCAAAATCTTGGTATTTTAAAGCTAAGTAGGATGGAGACGTGTATGCAGCTAATTTACAAGACTGTGTACCAAAGCACAAACACTACGCTTGTTCCAAAGTAATCCAGAATATGAGATCCTTAATAATTCCCTTCAGTAAACAAGATGTGAAAGTACTTTTTATTGTGGCAGAAAGGAATAAGAAGTAAAATTCATTATTATTAATCTAAATACATCCCAGTAAATTTTTGAATGATCACAGGCACAGAAAAATGTCTGATGTTTTGTTTGTTTGTTTTTGTTTTTTGCCAGACCTAACAAGGTCTGGAAATGTAGGCAGAATTTATAGGGTTTGAGTAGTTCAGGATTCAATTAGTGAGAGTGATATGCAAACAAAATGCCAGATAAACGTGGAATGAAACAAATTCTAGAAATTATGAATAATGTTTTGCTGTTTGTCTTGCTATATTAGATCAAGAAAACAGGCTTAATTAAGAGATTATGAGGAAGCAAACTAGAATTTTCCTTCTTAAAATGCAATCTCTAACTGAAATTAAGAAATTAAGCCTGCAGCCAAGTTTACACTTTATGTAGAAAATATTCTCCTCCAATTCAATGTGCTTTCAATAAAATCTGGATTCCTAATCAAAAATCAAAAGTTATGAAACTCATAATGATTATCTGTAGGACACTAGTTACTAAGGATGATCCCTGGAATGCAAAAATATGAAATTCTGAAAGATCTATCAACTAAGAGAAGGATAAAATCAAATCAAAACAAACTCTAGCTGCCACTGAGTGGTTTCCAACTTATAGTGACTCTGTAAGACAAGAAAAGACTGTCCCCATGAGTTTCTGAAACTGCAGCTCTTTAAGGGAGTAGAAAGCTCCATCTTTCTCTACAGAAGCAACTGGTGGCTTTGAACCACTGACCTTGTAGTTTAGCAGTACAATATGTGATCCCTACTCCACCAGAGTCCCCAAACTAAAAACGATCGAATTCAGTAGTCTCTCAATATCTCCCTGCAAAATCAGAAAATCAAAAGAGCTAATAAGCCAGCAATCTCTGACAAACTCAATTTGAAATACCTTCTGCAAAAATACTAGCTCTAAACTCCTGTATCAAGGTTAAAAAAAATTAAAGAAAATTCAGAAACTATTTCATATGAAGGCTGAAGGATGAAAGGCATACTCCCTAAATTATCTTGAAACAGGAAATAAAAACAGCTATGACACAAATATTAACTAAATTTATTTGTGGATCATGGAACAAATTGTAGTATTATTATAGATAATAAAGCTTCTGATTTTTAAAAACTACATTGTTGTTTCACTGGAGAATTTTATCATTCTTAAGAATATACATAACAGTATTTAATGATAAATAGGAAATCATGGATGGCTACATGAGTATATAGAAACAACCATTGAATGATTTTTAAGGCTAAAGATTGAAGAAAAGGGAATTATCATGTCAGTAAGCAGAAAAATAGTGAACACTCCATAAACTAGAGGTAAATGTATCATAGACAGAACCATAGGTTGTAAGAAAGAAACCAAGAGGGTTACAAGAACTATTTGCACACTGATTATACTACTAATTCAATAATATATACGTATCTTAAAATGTTTTGGAATAAAAATCTTGGTTAATTAGTTTTGTTCTTTACCAACATATGTTTTAGCAAAACATTTCAAAATCACTCCAATATAGAAGTTAAAACTTAATAAAAGATTTCTAGTCATAGCACAGCCAATTCACATATCAAGATTCAGATACACATTGATTAGTTAAATCATTTCTGATTTTTCTTAAAATATTGTTTTGATAAAAAACAAAGCAATAATATAATATAAGTAATATAACATAATGTAAGTTGTGTAAAGTTTGTAATTCTTCATCTTTAGGAAAAGAAAAAAAAACATAAAAATATAAAATTAAATTCTGTGCCAAAATTTTCAACAGGCATTAAGAAACAGAGATGCAAATATGACAATGAACAATCTACCCTTTGCCTCATAGGAAAACAACCGCCATATACCAAAGATTCCACACACCATTCTAAAGCCTGAGCTTATCTGTCATCGTGCTAATTTTAATAATACCATTGTGTCTATACTGTAAGTAGTATTTTGCAGTAATCAAAATGACTTTAGTAGAACAAAGTCCATTTTTAAAATGCCATTCTAACTCTTTTTTTGTAGAAAGAAGCAAAATTAAAATCTCTCTAGCTATGTCCACAAATAGATATATACACATATATCTATATATATAGCTATATACAAATTTTTGTGTTCATAGCTTCATGCCATACAAACTATCTATAGATATCACATTGTTTTTCTAAGTCATCCAGCAAGTTCTAAATCAACTGGACAATGTTTAGACCCAAATAATGTACTCACACTTAGTGGTAAATACCAGTGCTAAACAGCATCTTCATAAATAATATAAAAAATACATTTATGAAAGCAGAAAAAGATATGTGTGTATTTACATGTGGATAGATAAATAATCTTGAGAGAGAGGGCCTCTTAGGTGCCTCTGGGTGTAGCGACGGGCCTATTTTGAACGCAAAGCACTTCTTTAGCACACACGCACACACACACACACACACACACATGCAGAGATGACTTTCCGCTGAGGTTACATGCAGCGTCATTTCAAAGTTCTACCAATGACCCCCCAGATCATTTCCCCGGGCAAGAAATGCTTGCTGAGTTCAGGCTGCTTACTAATTACACAGATTTTTTTTTTTTACCTTCTAGCTTTAAAGAAAAGTCATAATTATAAGAATTCCAAATTCATAATTAAAATAAAACAATCCACAGAGTCATTTGACTACTCTCCCCCCCCATTTTTGGACCCTGAGTATTTGAGATACTCTGATGGAAGGAACCATCCAAACGGCGAATCACGATTTTCAAAGGAAGTGTCCAATTCATGGGACCAAGACACAAGAGGAAAGTCTTTCCTTTCATTTACAGGAAAACGCGGAGGCATTTCGTTCACTTTGTCACAGATTTTGTGCACAGAACATTATCATGGAATAAACTCGATGACATAGGGATGGGTGTACTCACCAGTTGTTTCCACAATGCCTTCGAGGATGACGACAATCTCGAACTGGTCACTTTGCATGCTTCGCTGCGATAAGTCATAAAAGGGGCTTTTGGCATCAATCACGTGGCAAATCGTGAGGGGGGAAACAAGAAAAAGTTGGTCTGCCCCTGTACTAAAACCTACATCCAGTTCAAGTTGGTCAAGGGGTAGGAACTCACCCTCAGGTGTCTGCCGAGACTAGACAAGCACACAGAAAGAGAAGAGAAATCACTACTTGTGCTGAAATTTTCAAGACAGCCCAACAATAATTTACATCATTGCCAACATTCTGCACTATCAATCATCTGCAACAAAATCCAAACAAATCATTATGCAGCTATGTTCTCGCAAATGGGCTGAAATACCACACAGCTCATGTGGAGCATATATGCATTATTTATAATATACAACCTACTATAATTACCGTTCCCTAGCTCATGAGCTTTGGAGCAATGCCTGGCCCAACTATGGCTGTTAGCACAAACTCCAGAAGTGAGTGTGTTTGAGCTACTGCTAGACATAAATCATTGCATAATAAATCATTTCATGCCAGGTTCTCAAAAAAAAAAAAAAAAAAAAAAAGGAAAAAAAGCCCCAAATCCAACTTCTCTGGTCCCAGTCATCCAGGGGATTGCTATCCTTGCCGCCCTACAGGACAGAGTAGAACTGCCCCAGAGGGTGCCCAAGGCAGTACATCTTTAAGGAAACAGAGTGCACATCTTCCTCTTGGAGAGCAGCTGGCAGCTAACATTTTGCTCAGTTTCTGAATACTCCAACATCTGAGCCACTAGGACTCATTTAACAAAACAGATAGGCAATCCTTCTGGACCTTGTAATTGCTGAAAAGGTTTATGATAATTTAAGAAAGGACTTCCTAAATTATTAAAAAGCCAAGCATATTAACTTGCTTTTCAATGATATGCAAAGATAGCAGATATAAACTATGACAAGAGAGCAAAAATGTTATGTGAGTATTAAATTACTCATGAAAACATTCACAAAATGAAAATAAAATGAGGGACAGCTTTGCTAAGGGATTTCAAACTCATTTCAAAATTTAACAATGAAGTGTATTGAAATTGCCTAGTTCTTGATTTTATAATATTGAAAATATAGCAAACAAATTGTGCTAAACTGGAGCTTCCTGAATCAGAAAGCAATTTAAAATATCTACATTTCATAAAGTTATAGTTTAAAGCAATTTGGGCTTCAGAATAATCCAGTAAACTGCAACAAAAATCAAATGAGATGTCATTGAATTGATTCTGACTTGCAACTGCCCTATAGGAGAGAGTAGAACTGCCCTCTATGGGTTTCTGAGATTGTAACTCTTTATGGGCATAAACAGCCTCATCGTTTTGGAGCAGAGCAGCTGGTTTTGAACAGCAGACCTTGCAATTTGTAGCCTAATGAAAAACCCACAACTCCACCAGAGTGCCTAGAAAACTGTTACCCTCTGATGAGAATGATACGACAATAAATAATAATTATCAACTGTCACAACATTTCATTTTTGGGCATTTTTGCTACATTTCCATTCTTGTTACGTCTCAGAATGATGTAGTAGAAGAATTTTTCCTTTAATTTATATGATGATGGTGATCAAGCAATGGTTTGGCGTTAGGAATTGCTTACAGAAAAATCCAAATCCAAGCTGTTGGTTACATAGGACTGGGGGGCAAGGGGGAGTATACTTGTTTAATGGGCTTTTTGCAAAATTAATAAAAATAAACTGTGCTCCCTCCCCAATGAAATGGTAGATGAAGACAAGCTTCTATCTTATTCTTAGGGGTTCCAAGAGGCACATTTTCCTTCTGTTTGAGAGTAAATGAGAGTGAAACCCCTTTAAATGTGGTTTAATAAGATATTCTCTGCTGGAAAACCAGAATGAAGAGTGTCAAATCAGTGGTGTTGTATTATAGCATCAACTGCATCAAAACATCTCAACAGAAGGTGCAGTCCACTAGAGAAGTTACTTCATTGTTAGTGCTGACCACTAACATTCGTTGTTCCTTTAAAAAATCCAAAGGAAATGATTAAGACAACTCTGCTTTGTGACTAGATGAAAAAATACAAAGAAGAAAAGAATGACTGACAGAGTAAAATTCACCATAAGGCTCAATCATACAAAAATAAAAACAGAAGCTCTAACTACTAATGAGAGAAGAAACTAGGTATTTCTAAGAAAGTCTGATCATTTATGGTTACAAACCAATTCACTAACTAGCAAAATCTGCAACTTCCCAACTATACCTTCTCTAATAAGTATTGATTTACATTTAAAAGGAGCAAATGAAAGTATGTAATAAGCAAAAGGTCTGTATCATTATTCACTCACCTATGTAGAAATCGGTACTATATAAACACAAGGTGGTATTCTGATGTGTATAAGTCGTGATAGTTTTTAAGATAGTTTTTAGATAGTTTTTAAGCAACTTTTTAGTTTTTAGATAGTTTTTAAGCAACTTTTCCTTTGCAATAATTTTCAAACAAGATAGAGGTTTTATTTTTACGTGCTATGTTGATCAATATTAAAAATAGTTTTATTTTCTTTCCTATTTGTGTCTAATTCTAAAAGCTTTTGGAGTGAGCTTTAAATTTTGTTTTCCCTGATCATCAAACAACCCATTAGTAAAAGCCACCTAGCTATAGACATCTATCAAGAAAATGCCAACATGGGGTGAAAATATATTTCATTTGTAGCAACCAAAGTCATTCAGCTCGATGTAGTTTCTTTAGACTTGAGTAGACACAGCTCTGTACTATTTAGACTCAAGGTACTTTCTGACATAGACTTAACAGTCTACCTGCCTTCCAAGTCCACCCGGCCTCTTGTCCTGGCCTCCACGTTCTGCTGTCTTTCATTGCGGCCACTGGATAACCTACAGTAAGCTGCCAGCCCCACCTCAGGAGACAGCTTTCAATCACATCCAAAACCCCTTGGGCATCTTCAGTTTCTGGGCTTAGTGTTTTCAAATAAAATGCTTACTTTATACCCTACCAAAATCT
Organism: Nesogale talazaci; assembly: GCA_004026705.1. NCBI lineage: Eukaryota > Metazoa > Chordata > Mammalia > Afrosoricida > Tenrecidae > Nesogale > Nesogale talazaci. Next base: position 31,488 of record PVJH01006247.1, read on the forward strand.
TAGCCTAGCTAAAAGGTGGCACTCTATTAGGCAACACCATGGCAAATGTGATAGTTTCCATAATTGTGCATGTTCCAGGTAACTGATGTTTGCCGTGTATACTTTGAAAATCAATTTCCAATACTATTTATCATGTTTTCTGCCAATCACGTATGGTATGTGAATTGTTTGTATGGACACATTATTTTCCACCAAAAAAAAAATCGGTAACCTTTTCTTAACTATAATTATTTCTTTTTCAAAAGACTCTTTAAGAAATTATATATTGCTGAGCCCCGGTGGCGTAGTGATTGCGCGCGGGACTGCGGCTCACTGGGACGGAGGTTCAATTCCAGCAGTGGGGCCGGGCCTCCTACTCCCACCACCGGAGAGCAGTGATGCCAAAAAAAAAAAAAGAAATTATATATTAAAGCTTATACATATTCACACTTTTATCTTCTAGATCTTTTCCAGTATATTAGACTATCTACTATGTCTACTTTTAGTGCACTCACCTTTCTGGTTTTTGTTTGCCTTTTTGACTTATCACAGTCTGAGAACCCAAATAATTACGGGGAATTAATTCAACAGAGGGCTTTGGCTCAGGCCAAGAGGAAAAGGTGTGGTTTTAGAATGGCAGGTGCTTGGAGCACTGAATTTGTTTGAAATTTGAGCAACCTGGCTAGAACAAAAGTATATTTGGGTTCAGTAAAATACAGTTCATGTTCCAGAAAACTACCTTTGCTTATTGAACATATTTTTCAGAAGGATATACACCCTAATATACTGGTGCTATTGACCTAAATTTCAGAGATTCATGGGAGTAGAGCATTAAAAAAAAGATTCTTGTCTTAGCTTTAAGTAGCTTGACTTGTATGAGTGAGAGAAATTCTGTTCAAGGAACTACAATATAAACATGGATGGGAAAATAGTTAAAAATAAAGCAAAAAGATAAAAGGGAGCTTCAAATTTACATTATATTGTTAGTATTAACATGAGTATGTAATAAATCAGTAGCATTGATGTACAATAATTTTATAATTTCCATATTAAGTCATGAAATATTATATTTTAAGTACAAATATTCAATAGTAAAACTCAGGAATTTTTAGATAACATATTTAGTATTAATTGCTTATGCCACCTTCAGAGTTATGATATAGAAGCTTTCAGTTGTTAAAATAGTTTGCATGGCTGAGCCCCGGTGGCATAGTGGTTGAGTGTGGGACTATGACCCACAGGGCTGGTGGTTAAAATCCAGCAGCAGCTCTCCAGGAGTAAGGCTGGGCCTTCCACTTCCACCAGAGGGCAGTGATGCCAAAAAAAAAAACTAAAACTGTTTGCTATGGTCCATATTATCTTTTTTACCTGTATAAACCTCATTTCAAAGTGAACTGGGGCTGTAATTGTTTCCTAAAAGGCTGATAACTAGGGTTGACTTAGAGTTGATGAAATGATGAATCAGAATCATAAGATATATTCAGTGAATGCAAAAACAGTGGGGAAGAGGTTAAGCAAATGATAAAGTTAATGAGAAACTTTCTCATTCTCAAAAATTTAGAACATATGATGGAAAATTTGGGTTGAAAAATGACTCCTATACATTTAAAGCTATTTCCCACGTATCTGGAATTTGGGAGAAGTGTCAAAGATCTTTCCTCCATTTTAATGCTTCCTGGGTGAACTCTATTATAGGAAATTCATAAGAATAGAAAAAAAGCAAGCTTTGGCTTAATTAATTTATGTAAGTTTACTCTCCATAAGCTATAATTGGAATATCATTGATTTAAAAAATATTTTATTACAGCTTATGTTACTGCACAATTTTAAGGTATTTTCTAAATTCCATTTAGTATTTAAGTATTTACACATTTCCATCATATTTAAATTGATCTATGGACAGAACACAAGGTTAATTAATGCCTTATTTTATGGAAATAATTACTAACTTCAACAAAGTAATTAATTTCAAATCACTTTATATTTCCCAAGACTTCTAAAAGGTCTAGAGAAAATCAATGGTGAATCTGAAAACAGATATGAAAATGAATCAAAAGTCATAGATACAAAAGGTACAAGCACGGTCATCAGTTCATAGATAAGTAACTTTCATTCTACAGATGAAAGGCTGTTGATTGCCAAAGACATGTACTCACCAAAACTTTGGGAATAAACATTTTAGCACTATAATGGAGTAATGACATTCACATTTGGCCATCCTTCTGAGATAAATGGGGGCTAGTGTCTCTTCCTCCATTCAGCAAGGCCAAGATTTCCCCCCCAAAATCAAAGTCCATTCTGTCTTTTTTCCTTTATTTTAACCCATAAGTGTGTTCTAATAATAAGTGTTGTGCTTTTTCTTATCTTTAAGTGAGGCTCAGTAATTTTCAACCTAAAAACATAAACACTCATCCCTAATTCATGAGATTTACCTCTATTCTACTCTAAAGTTTGTTCCAAGTCCTAGTTCCTCTAAACCTCCACTGAAAAGGGGTTCTCTGGAAAGACAAATGAAGGAGAGGAAGGTAAATGGAATGAGAGACAGAAGAGGCATCAAATGAAAGGAGGGGAGGCTAATATGAAAGGGTCTGGGGCCTGCCACCACCCCTACCTCCATTTTATGTAAACATTCATTCGTCCTTCTTAAATGTGTAGTGCCCGCACATATACTCTGAAGTCTGGAATAAAATCAACTTCCCGAGAGGTCAGGGTGATACCTGAAAGCTAAAATTAGGGTATGAAACAAAAGCAAGTGCCAAGATCAGCTACAAAAAGATCAGCTTCTGTGACTCGAAGCAGTTAGGGTAATGACTTTGGCACTCAGATCAAAATTAAAGACAGGAGAGCATACCCTTCATCTTAGGTGCCCTGACAACTTCGCTAACAGCTTGGGTAAAATTCAGAAGAAACATTCTTAAAATATAATCATTTGGGGATTTAATAAAAATTGTAAACCAGGTGGGGTGGGGGGGGGCTGACAGCAACTGTCTCAAAATTAAAAGCTCTGGATTGTCTACAATGATATTGTATGTTTCTTTTGACTCTACACTAAAAATTACATGAATACTCAGGTGAAAATCTAAAGTGATGATTTTAATGCTCAGTTAATTATCCCATGAAATATGCTTGTTTTATTATAAGAAAGTGCCTTAAAGAATGGAATATAATAGCTTGTGTGAGGTTTTTATACCATTCAAAGGAAAGAACAGCTTTTTAATTCTCTGAGGGCTTTTTATGGAAATTACAGTAACTGCGGACAGGATTTGTAACCCTACTTGCGTATTCCCCTCCTACTCAGCAAACGCCCTCCAATCCATCAACTGTTTCTTCCTGTTTCCCTTTATCATTTGTTCTTACCTCCTGCTGCTTATTGGTGGGTCTTTGTGTCCCTTCTTTCTGTTCCCACTGTATCCCCAGAGTACAAACCACCCTGTACTTGCCAGGAACCATATTAAAAATAGCAAATAAACAAAAACACAAAAAAAACTCCACATTACTTCTATTGAAAAGAAAGAAACAAACAAAAGAGGGCAAATGTGACTTTAAAAGTGATCCCGGGGGGCGCTGGGGAAAAAAAAAAAGTGATCTCGTGCTTGTTGGAGAATAATTTTACTTATATCAGAGAAAGTAAGGCTATTCAAAAACTGTATTATTTTGCAAAGCATAACGAGCCCACCTAACAAACTCACTAAACTCTAAGGGATTTGGCCACCTTAAATTCTAGACTATCTAATCTTAGACCCTTTGAAAGTTTTAGTAATAACATGGATTGTGGTAAGAAAAACAACTAGTCTAGCCTAATGTGTGGATGCAATTTTATAAATAATTACTGATTGTTTCAAGATTTAAATCTTAAATGTTAAATGCAAATTGATCAAGGTCATTAGGGTCGGTCATACAAAATAAAGGCAGAGAGTCAGAAAAAGATATTTATGCATCCAGATATAGAATGAAGACAAATCAATGCACTTAGGAGAATAATCCAGGAACCATCTGAAACAGGAATCATTGTATTAAAAAGGAGAATTAAAATATCAGTACATGTGCCAAAAGGTGAAGACTCCACTGGAGTTGCGTTACTGCATCTACACTTGATCTACTCTTGTGTGGGGAAACTAAGCAGTATCTAATTTTCAATATCCATGTAAATTTGATTAAACGATGAGTATATAAACGGTGTGCAGTGTTAGAAGAGGAGGAAATGTACTCTGTTGCCTCTCAATGAACTAAAATTTAGGGAAGTATAACTGATCTTCCAGGAAAGAAAGATTAATCCCATATGGAAGAAATAAAAAGATAAAAATAAAAATAAAAATCAGTCTGGAAATCCCTGAGAAAAAAATATATCCTTCTATTTTTAAAAAAAATCTGGTGCAGTATAAATGCTTTTATGTTTTACCATATGCAATTATTGAAAAAGAAATGACATATTTGGAAAGATTTTACTTGGTAGCTGTCAATGCCCTGTGAGTGTATGTGTATGTGTGTGTCTTAGAAGGCATCTGGATAACTTAACCTTTTTAAAAAAAATTCTGTAATGTGTTGAGGAATATTGTCTAATCATCGCCTTAACCAGCTGTGCCTCAATGGCAGTCAACAATTAAATTGAAGTTTGTATACTGCAGTGAGAGCTCCCAATTCTTTAAGGGTCCAGTATTTCATCCATTCATCTCAATTTCCTAACCCAGACAATTTTATTAATATTCCCAACTGGAAGATATATCAAGGCCAGAGTATTTAGTGTCCATTCTATAAAGTTAAAAGCAAAGACAGCTAAAATAAAAGAGACACATAAAAAGTTGTATGAAAATAAGAGGTAAGAGAAAGAAGATTGTTTTAAAACTTGAATGATTAAAAAGTCTTTAATACTTTTGTGATTAAAAAATAGAAGCAGAGTTGAAAAAAACTGCTTCCATTGGAAATAAAATGTCATTTGAAAATGTGTGTGTGGAGGGGGGGAGTAGCAGGCAGAGAGATTAATAGTAATACAGAAGCAATATGCATTGACAATTTACTAGTGGCAATGATTCCAAGGCCATATCTGTGTTTTTACTGTATTCCTCCCCCCCCAATTCAAACTGATTTACAATCACTAAAAAAATGTTATATTGATATTGAAAAACATTTTTATTGAGCAAATAAGAAAACAGCAATAGAAACATCTAAATAAAAAATTAGTAATAGAAAAACTACTTATATATGCTATAATACATATACTTATATATGCATAATGACTATATAGCTAAACCTATTTCTTATTGCCTCCAGTATTCCAAAAACATATTTTCTTGCTAATCCAAAAATCCTGCCTACACAATGCCAAAAGGCACTAAAAGTGGGAACTGTGAGAAGCTGCAATTATATTTTCTTTATAATTTATAACAAATAAATTTGAATAGTCTGGTACTGATATTGAGCTATTATTGCTTTTAAATTTAGTTTAGCTTCTCTCTAAGAGTGCAATTGATGGTTTTAGGTCATTTCATCTGAGTGCCTAAGAGAGAAATCAGAGTGACCTATTACAGGAAAGTCTGCATTCTACTTTGCTAAATGTCGTTATCTCCTCAAACATGAATCTTTTTAGGTGAAGTCCAAGAAATTTAAAAGGGAATCCATTTTAATTACCATGACTACAAGGAGGAAAACAACAACACCAATTAAACTACAGTAACATGTGCTAACTAAAGAGTGACTATTGATCAACCCTTCAAATCACCAAACAGCAGGGGAGATTTACCCCATAATTTTGTGGAAATATAATTTGAATCCACATGACTGTCATTCTTACCCCCAACACTGACATCTTCTGCATATGTCAAATTAGTGGATTTTATAGGATCATGTTTCTTATTTTCTTTAAATATTATTCTTATCACCTTGTGTTAATATAGCACCATGCTCCAAAATTTGTCAAGTTGTAAACATTTAAGGTCAGGACATTTCTTATGGTATAAATTTAATTGTCAATGGCCTGTATCAGGGTTGAAACTGGGTACTTTAAATTCACTGAACATTCGTACATATACGCAAACTGATTTGTAGATCATTTCCACTGATTTCTGCTTTTCAAAAATAAGGATAAAACTTAAAAAAAATTCTCAAAACATATGACCTGGAAATAGAACTTTGTTTTAATAAATGACAGTGTATGTTTACAAAACATAATCTGTAAAGTCTAATTTTCAATAAAGACCCATATGGTCATCTCCTCTCTGAGTTCCTCTATGAACATGTCAAGGGGATGCGTGCCATGAATTCCTTTGAAGAGACCTTTGCACTATTTTAACTATCAAACTGCTGCTTTCTGTCAGGTCTGCTTATAGGAAGATATACTTTGGTTTAGTCACTGAAGTAAACACATATGAGAAACATCCCTTCCATAAAAAAATAAACTATTACTAAGAACAATTCAACTACTCACTTAGTTCAAGCAAAGATAAGCAAAATTTTAGACTATGTTCAATTTTTAAAAAACCTATGTCATTCACTGGAGCTACTTTTTTTTAAAGTGAGCGCTATGCAAGATGATTATTCATAATTACTTTCATGAAAATATACATCAAAACCAAGCTAGGAAATCCCCACTATGCTATACAAAATTCAGTATAAGAACTGCTCACAGTAAGTAAATTTTCCGGTCAATGACAGGGCAATTGGCCTACTGTAATTCTAACACTAAACTGACCAATGTTATTAGGATACGATTTTATAAATTAAGATGGAAAATTGCACAAGGTTAAAAACTTTTTCAAAGCCTAACGCCTCACTTTCAACTACAACATCAGCTAAGGCTGAAATATCTATATCTATATCTACATATATCATAGTGGAAATTGAAATGCTAAAAACAAAAACTCAACCTGAAGTTTGTATATGCTTGCTTACTTTATTAATATAAAATTCAGAACCGGGCCATTGTTCTCTATTCAGTCTCTGATAAGTAGTTAATATTTTGAGACTATCTTTTTCACCTTAGGAATATTTGACGATTTATTACGGCAAGCCCTACAGAAAAATGAATTGCAATCCACACGTATTAAGAATCTGAGCTTTCATGCCTGGAACCTTGACTCTTAATTGGATGTGTTATTAGGAAATGCTTCTCCTGTTTGCTGTGGTGCCCTCTAACGACCAGACGGACCTTGCTTTAATAACTTCTCCATGTGCAATTCCTTTTAGCATTTACAGTGCTGATGGTAGGGAGCAATCAATCCTCTTTGGATGCTAACGAGCTTGCAGTGAAATCTGCAATTGACAAAGGCTTCATCAAAACAGTCAATTGAGAATAAAATTGGCAAGGGGGTCTAAAGAAGAAGCACTCCTGCTTTCACAGAATCCATCTTTAGAAAAAAAAAATCAGTAAAAATAAAGTTTTAAAAATTAGCTGTGCGTTCTTCTACCTTGCTAAATGCTTCAGGGGTCGGTGTACTCTTGAAAAATGACCATACCCAGTCAAGGTTATTTGGGCAGGGTGAAATAGACCATCTCCTGAAAACGTAAGGAGGTGGGGGGAGCGAGAGACCTAAGAGAAAGTTGAAAGAACCCAGCACCTTCTGAAGGGAAGCTGCTCACCTTTGATACTAGAGGTTTAATGGAGGAGCGTGCAGTGGTTAAATCACAAGTGATGTAAACAAGCAGGTAACCAACTCTGCAGCCAGGAGAACGGGTAATGCCACTCCCGCAGAGCTCAAGAAACCTCTTAAGTCTTATGAAATGAGGTTTGTACGCCCCAAATGATCAATAGAAACACGAGGGCGCAGCGCGGTAACAAACCAAAAAGTGTCTCTTTACTCCCTCCAAAACCACCTCCTACCACCCCAACGCGCCCCTCCCCCCACATACACACAAAAAGTGGAAATACATCTCAATTGACTATCGCCAGGGGATGGATGTGGGAGGGGGGGACCTCCCCAGGTGGGACAGGGGCGGGTGGCACTTACTTTGAGCAGCTTGCAGCGGATCTGCGCGGAGACCATGTGGCTGTTGCGCAGGTTGCCTACCCGGAACATGAGCGTGAGTTTGCCGTCCCTCATGGAGATGACCGCGTGCTCGCTGAACATGAGCGTCTCGGCGCGCTTCTTGGGCTGGGACATCTTGATGAACATGCAGCCGATGAGGAAGGCATCCACGATGGAGCCCAGGATGGACTGGAAGAGGAAGAGGATGATGCCCTCGGGGCACTTGTCGGTGATGTAGCGGTAGCCGTAGCCGATGGTGGCCTCGGTCTCGATGAAGAAGAGGAAGGCCGAGGGGAAGTTGTAGACGTTGGCCACGCAGGGCGTGTAGTTGCCGACGTGGGCTTTGTTGAGGTCCCCCCGGGTGTAGGCGATCACCCACCACATGGACGCCATGAAGAGCCAGGCCACGGTATAGGTGAGGATGAAGATGAAGAGGTTCCAACGCCACTTGAGGTCCACCAGGGTGGTGAAGAGGTCCGAGAGGTAGCGGCTAGTCTCGCTGCCCAGGTTGCCGTGCTGCACATTGCACCGGCCGTTCTTGTCCACGAAGCGCTGCCGCTTCTTCTTGGGCACCAGCTGCTGCTGCGGGCCCTGCCCTGGCCCCGGGGGCGGCAAGCCCGAGCCGCTCGAAGAGGTGGTCACTACCTGGTAATCGTCCCCAAATTTCCTGCGGAGTGCAGACATAATACGGAGGGGCGAGCCAGATTCAAATGCAAAGCGAAGGCGCAGGAGCCCGGCGCAGCACGCCCGCACCAATGGGGACGTGGGGGTGGGGGCCGGCGGAGGGGGCGGAGGTCAAAGCCAGCTCACCGGAGCGGGGTCCGAGCAGCTCGCCGAGGTCCTGGCCCCCCCGCGGTCGCCTGGGCTGCTCCGGCGGGAAGGCGACGATCTCCCCCCACCCCCTCTCCCCTCTCGGAGGAGTCTCGGAAAAGTGGGCTCCGGCACCCGGGGCAGGAGGGCTGCGGGGACGGCAAAGCCGAGCGCGTCGTTGCCTGCGAGCGTCCCCCCGCTTCTCCGGGCTCTCCCACCGCCCGCAGCCCCGGCCACCGCGCGCCCGGCGTCTGCCTCCCCGGACTCGTGGGCAGCACCGCCAAGCCCGACTGTCCGCAAAGGAACGGGCGGGCGAGCGACTCTCACCCCACCTGCCCACGAACTGCCCGGGCTCAGTTGGCCCCCCTGCCGGGAGTGGACCCTCCCTCGCCCCGCCGCGGCCAGCTCCCCCGGCCCCGACGCTCCGCGCTCCCTTGCCCTGGGTGCTCCTGCCTCCCCCTATCTCTGGGCCCCCGTCCAGCGCCCAGGCATGTCCGCCAAGCGCTGCTGCAGCACTCCCTCCGCCGGCCTCCCGGCCCCGAGTCCCTGCCTTCCCACTCCAGAGACTACTTCTCCGAGCGTCCGCCGAGTTTCTATGGACGTTTCAGGGGCCCTGGGCCGGACCCTCCAAAACCCCCGAGCGCAGCCGGGTCACTCACCCAGCGGGAAAGGGCAGAAGGTGGCGGGGCTGGCCTCCCGCTCAGCCGCGATCTCGCCTAGTCTCCTCGCTCCCCCGCTCCCCCCCGCCCTTTTTTGGAGGTACCACGCTGGCTTCCCTGAAGCACCGCACTGTGCCAGAGGACACCTGGCCACCCCCGCCCCCGGCCTCCCGGCCTGCCGGACACAAGCCGACTTGGGCGCGGGACGCTGGGGTCCCCCCGGGGCACCGTGCCCTTCTTCCAGGCGCAGCAGTGCTGTGGGATGAGGTCTGAGCCTCCTCCGGCTGCCGCTCGGACTTTCAGGTTCAACACTAAAACAGCTCTATTTTTTTTTCCTATCCGCCCGTGGAAACCTCTGCTTCTTTCTTCCTGGTTTCCCTCCCCGCTGTCCGCGCCCCGTAGCCCCCTCTGGGGGTGGCTAGGTGGGCGCCTGGGCGACCCGAGTGCGCTGTGTGCTGGTGCGTGTGATCAGCTGCAGAGCCTCGCCAGACCCGCCTGTCCCTGCCGCCTTCCCCCGCTGCTCCACCAGCCTGAATGGCACCTCCGCGCCTCAGTTGAGCCTGCAGTGTCTGGCAGCTCCGGCAAGCGAGCCCCTCCAATGAGAAGAGGCTCTAAATCTGCTCCCAAACGCCAGCCAACTCCCCTTCCGCGCCCCCCTGCATCAGCCAGAAAAGCCCCAGCAAGCAATGCTGCTTGCTCTCCGAAAGAAGCGAAGTACAATATGTCTCTCCGTAACTAGGGCTCTCATTTCCACGGATGCCTGGATTTGGGGACGCATCATAAACACAAATCTCAATTAGCGCCTAGATAGACAGATTCAGAACTCTAAAGTTGCCTGGTTGAGGGGAGGGGGCCCAGTGAGGAGAGACAGAAAAGCTTCGCAATCCTTCGTTTAAAAAAAAAAAAAGATCCTGACAGAGAGACTTAGATTAGCCAGGGTTAATATGTGACTGTAGTCCTGGAGAGACCCAATTCTCCTGTAACTGAATGGGGCCAAAGTGCAGAAATTCCTATTATGGTACCCACTAATTTACCACGTTTTCTGTTTGTTTTAAAATGTCATGTTGTCTTCTTGTAAATTCCATTCGGTCCAAAAAGCTACATTTGATTTTATTAAAAAGTCATTGAATCTAGGAGTTACAAAAGCAAAAAACTGCTATATAGCTTTCATGCAAAGGAAAATCAGCTCATCATGTCTCTGCCAGTTCTTGGCCAGTTGTCTTCTCCTCTGGGTCCTTAAAACAGTGCAGACAAGTGTGTGTCAATCATTGTGAGTTACAACAATAGGTTCCAGTTAGAGACACTTATAGGCTCTCAAATATGAAGAGGAAAGTAACTCTCCTATCCTTTCTTCTAGGATTATATAAGGGAAAGCAACAGAGTAGAAATTGCTCTGGTTTTGGATTTTGTTTGCTTTCAATTTAACTGTCACAGCAGGACCTAAGGAAAAAATGCTGCTTTGATTGGACTTTGCTCTCTGGATCATAGTGGTAGATATGATCATGATGCACTTAATAGCATCACCCTCATTAGTTTCTATCTTGCTTAAAAGACTGAGGAAATGAACAGCACTTTGAGCTTGGTGATCCTTGCTTAAATCTTTTGGCACCCATTGGATTGAAATCTTGCTGAGGCAAGGAAACACACTTACTTAACTTTGAAAATACCAAACCATGTGGACTTTAAAATCAGAAGTTACCAGATCCATGCTAATTCTATGGTCTTAGTCTATCAGATTCTGTGCTTTAGGCACAATTTCTTCATTTACTTAATGTTGAAAGTCTTGCATTGCTCCTCCATATTTGATTATTCAGATCTTAACCACATGGATGTATTATCTAGTGCTCTAGATTCTCTCTCTCTCTCTCTCTCTCTCTCTCTCTCTCTCTCACACACACACACACACACACACACGCACACACACATACACACACCACCCACTACCACCATCACCAACAAAAACAACCTGGTTAATTTTCTCCATGCTTTTAAAGCTGCTATTTTCTTCTCCATTTACTGTCTTCCTTCTTCACTATTCCAAGCTCTAGAATATAGACTATGAGACCCCACAGAATATAAACTATGACCTTGTTTTTTCTGTTAACGGTAATGGCTCTGTAATTAGAATGACGTTCTAGGCTGTAGGTGCATATTTAGTAGATTAAGTCTGAGAGATTGAACATCCATAACCAGATTTTTTTTCAAAACTTTGTAATAATTTTATTTTTTTTAGGCATCACTGCCCTGGTGGTGGGAGTAGGAGGCCCAGCCTTTGCTCCTGTGAGCGGGAGTAATAATTTTTTTAACAAAGCAACCTTATCCCCTTCGAAGTACTCCCCATTGCACATAATACATTTGTTAAATCTGCAATTCCATTTTTGGAAACATTTCTGAAACTCATCTGCTTGGATGGCTGACAGCAACTCCTTTGGTTTTTTTTTCTTCACCTATTCTATGTAGTCAAATCACTATCCTTTTATGTACCTCTGCATTCATGGAAGCAAAAAGAAGTCACATGGTACAAGGTCAGCTAAATAAGAGTGTAGGGCAAGAGAGAGGCATGTTGTCTTTTGCCAAAACTGGTGCACTTAGATGGCTGCATGAACAGGTGCAGTGTCATGGTGGCACAACCAGTATCTTCTCTGCCACAAACCAGACCTTTTTTTTTTTTTAAGCACTCTATTTTGCTATCTTACCGGAACCTCTAAATGGAAAGCTTTTTGGTTTGGGGAGCTACCCCTAATGCATGTTTTAATATATGTCACTAGACTCTGATTCACACCAAATTGAAAATCATCCATAAGCCCTTGTCAATCATTTGACAAGGTGAACAAATGCAACGAAAACGTTTGGAATTGATGTTCAATCAGCTACAAGTCCTTTGGGGTATACCTCAATAATCTCACTTTAATTATTACCCTTTCTTTTCACAAAATGGTACTTGCCATCTTCATATCTTTATTAAATGTGAAACCTAAACACACAGTATGGGTTTGCTTTTAATGTTTCTCTTCTTCAAACTGTCCTGTGCAGAATTAGATCTGTCTCCCTAGAATCCTATACTTTTAACAATGGAAAGAAAAACAGAATTTTCTGCTTACTTTACAAGATTTAAAGTTTCTCAGCCTTTCAAGGAGTGTTGCTACTAAAGCATTGCCATTTTCCAAAAACCAAATCCAATAGAAAATGATTTTACATTTCAAGAGACATAATCTAGTCTAATTCTCTCATTTTACAAATGAGTACATTGAAGATAGAGGGGGAGGTTGCTCAATGCTACAAAGTTGCTAAGTGGAAATTCTGATTTTTAAATACAGAAGGATATATTTTTAAATATAGAAATCTAGAGCTAGGTAAGCAGAAGCAGAACTATCAAGGGGGCTAAAATCTTTCCCATGACTAGACCCTCCTTTCACTGAACCATGCTGGTTTTCTTGTTTGTTTAAAATCCACAACCCAAACAGTCCATTCTAAATGATGACCACTTGAAGTCTACTTGGGGTTCTTTGGAGTTTTCCATGGCTGATTTTTCAGAAGGAGCTTATTAATTCTTTTATCCAGGTGACTCTGAGTAGACACGACCTCTAACCCTGGAGTTAGCAGACAAGCACTTTCACTGTTTAAGTCACTAAAGAATTCCAATACCCCAAACCAAACTCACTGCCATCGACTCTTCCGGACTCCATAGAGCATGGTAGGATGATCCCTAGGGTTTCTGCGTTCTCCCATGACTTCATCTGTCTCCCCCTGAACTGCTAGTTCAGTTAACAGTTCAGCTGGTAGTTCAGTATAACCCATTTCATCACCAGAGTTCCTGCAGGGACTGTAAATCCCTTCCAAATAGATTATGTCTTTGTAAAATTATCCCCATATCTTCCTTTTAGTGTGAGTTCTCCTGCTAACTTCGGTAATTTTCCAAACATCCCCTACATTAACTTAATTCACTCATGTAATTTCCTATCATTTAGAACATTATTTCCCTATCCCTGTGATGTTGATTTCAACCACAGTCACTAGGGAAAAGTGGCATTATAATCTGATTCAAAGATCACCTCTTCTATGTAGTGTTCCTCTATCCTCCCATAACAATACTCTTCCCCTTTTTTTTGCAATCCTATTTCCTGGATTAGAGATGTGGTATTTTTCACACGAGAGTTTCTATTTCAGATGATATTTCCTTTAAACATTCCCTGATGAAAGGGCAAGCTCACAGCCCTCTAATTCTTAATATTTTGGCATCATACAGTATTACTAGAATCCAACATAACCTTGTACATAGTAAGTGTTTAATAGCATTTGAGAGAAAACTAACATTGATAAAGAGCCCACTTTCATGTGCTAGATAACATGCTTGGAAGTGCATGTCCACACTGGTCTTACCTAAGTTTCCTGTGTGACACAAGCAATGTGAACTCAACTACTGAACCAGAGGTTGGTGAGTCTTGTCCACCCAGCTACACTTCGGAGGAAAGACCAGTGATTTCCTTCTAGGAAAATGACAGTCACGCAAACTCTATGGAGAAATTCTGCCCTGTTAACGCTTAGAATTGTCATGGAGCGGAATATCTTCAGTAGTGACGGATTTGTGTTGCTTTTTAAATTCGGGTGGCACCAGTGCTAAGAAGTTAGAGCAGGACATTCTAAACACCCCTGTCCATCTTTAAGGTCACTGTTCTCTTAGGGACATCATGCAGCCTGAGAAGTTAAACAGTTGTCAAGCTGCCCTTGTATCATTCTTCAGAGGTGACTGACCTGTGTGTGACATTGAGTCCAAGACGACGAATCTTTCTAGGGGAACCAAACACATTTTCCACTGTCAGGACAGCTGCTTCCATGATGAGGCGCTGGAGTGCTGCCAGGCCCACAGTACCAAGGCCAGGTCTGCCACCAGTCAGCAGCAGGAGCAGTGATGTGTGGGGAATGGATGACAGAAGGCCATGTAATCAGGTGTCAGATGAACTAAAGTGAAACAGTGTAAGCCACATGAGTCAAAGGAGAGAGGCACACAACTTTAGGTCAGGCCGCGAAGCTGCAAACCTAGAGAAATGATAACTTCTGGACTCAAAATTGTTTGATGTGCAACATTTAAAGATCGGTTTATAAACAAATTACCATAGAGCTAACAATGAAGAATTACAAGTTATTAAAATGATTTTATTCAACTAAGAATAAGCTACATACTCATTCTGGCCAGGAAGGACTTCTGGTAATGTTTTATTATCCTGTGTCAAAGTTAGTAATATCATGTATAACTTCAACTTCCAAAATTAAGGATATAATTCTATGTTTTATATTAAGTAAGCATGACTTTGCACAGACACTTACTGTATTATGGAACAGAAAAGGTGCGGGAAAAAGAGTATATCTAATATAAAAGGGGGAAAAAAAACAGTTTCTGTCCTGACTTCTCTGTCAGAGAAGTCCAAATTCTAAAAATGACTTAATCGGCCAGCTGTGAAAAAAGCAAGGCTTTGAACATTTCAGCACATCTGAAACTTCCCTTCTCGTCATTCACTCATGGCCACTGTGATTCTCACCATGGAACAATCCTAATTTGCCAGAAATATTAATTACTCTAAAGCAATATATATATTGGTCATTTCAGACCCACAGGCCTTTTGGAACTTCCCATTCCTGCTCCTGTAACTTGAAGTCATTATTCTAAGAATGCTTCCTCTGAATACCTCAAATATATATATATATATATATATATATATATATATATATATATATTCCAAATGTAGACTAAAGAGATGAACAGGCTTTGAGAACTGAAGCATTTAAACTTCAAAAGATGACGTTTTTGTTGCTACAATGAGTTTTTCTTTATCTGGGAAGAGGTCATTTTTAAACTGCTATATGAAATTTCGGGCAATAGAATGCTATTCCTTTTTTTAACCCTCCTTTAAAAGGAATACTGAATTTATTTTCTCTCTTGACAAAGAAAGGAGAAAAAAAATGAAAAGCAGGCATCCGTTTGAGATGTGATTGCCCAGATTTTAGAATTAAGGAACTGCTGTCCTGCCTCAATAATAAAGGACTCATCCAGCCGGGAGTCTTGGCACCAAGCCCTCATCCATGTCTGAGGGTATAAAGAGAGGCAAAATCCCAGTTACTTGGAGGCTACTTAATTATCAAGGTTTGTTTTTTTGATCCAAACTCTCTTTATTTCGAAAGCACTCACACAAACACTCTGGTCTATTTAGTAAACAAACAAACAAACGGGAATTCTTTAAAAGTTTTATAGAACTTAACATTTTGAGAAAGAAACAATGGTCATTTTAGACCCACAGGCCTTTTGGAATTTCCCATTCCTGCTCGTGTCACTTGAAGTTATTATTCTAAGAATGCTTCCTCTGAATACCTCAATAACTCTCAGCTGTCAGAATCAGTACATGAATAAATCTTAATTCAATAAAATAGACAGAAGGTGTGCACACATTGTGTGCCTAAAGTTCTGCCAAAGGTGACACAGGCCAGAAATAATAAAGACAGGGTCAAAGAAATATGGTAAGGAAAAATTAACAACAAGCATAACCTGAGCTATAAATACTAAAGGAAAATCTATTGCTTCTGAACATTCAAATGAAAGCATCTTATAGGAGATGTTGCTGTTGCTAATAGGAAATTTCCATATATTTATAGCGGTAAACATTCACCTTTTGTCACTTACTAAATCTATGCCTGAACCACTCTCTTTTACTACTTCTTATAATATGCTGACAATAAATTTTAAGGAAAAGATTATTTGGAGCTACATACTTGCAAGAAGATTAGAAATAATCTGTATTCATCTTATAAAAACCTTAAAACATAATTAAACAGTAGGATTAAAAATGCAAAATAACAATAAGAGAGATTGGAGAAAATGTCTCTCTTTAATTTTCTGTAGTAGTGTATATTCAATAGTCAGACTACATTTAAAAGGATTCAGCAGTTTTATCAACATATACTCGATATGCCATATAATACAATGGAGAGTTGTACAATCACCATCACCATCAATATTAGAATATTTTCTTCATTCTAATAGTCATTAATATTAGCTCCACATACTCCCAAACTCCCCTGTTCAAACCCTTAGAAATTATTAATCCAGTTACTATCCCTATCAATTTACTCGTCCCAAGTTTCATATAAAGAAAACCATACCCCAAATAGTCCCCAATAAGAATAAACAATAAAAAGATAAAACACAAGAAAACTTCAATCCAAAGAAAGCAGAAAATATTAAAAAAAAACTATACCCAATTTTTAATGAGTCATAAGGGAGAACAAGTGATAGGTGTTAATGTTAAGCTAACAACATCTGCCTTAAGTCCATGTTCTGTCTGACCGGGAAGCTAGTCACAAGTATGGTGAATGGTTACTCAGTGGATCAATACATGGGGAGACTGCAATGGATTTTGGGCTTTCACTGTCATCTACAGCCTTCTGAAAACCATATTCTGAGAATATAAACTAATTTCTTGGTCTTGGATTTTATAATTTACAATCCTTGGGTCATGCAGTTGATATGTTTCTTCCTTGTAGACTAGCTGACACCCTACTTAGATGGCTACTTGTTTTAAGACAAGCCATTCAGACCTCAGGCACTTTTCTCTGTGATAGCTGAGAACCATCTGATCTCTTCACCACACTTTGCAATAGCGTCCATAACTACAGTATTTCTTTGTGAGATAAATTGTTGACTCAGGTCAGCATCATAAGAACTGATTGTTTTAGATTAAGGTTTAAAATTAAGTTCAAAATTTATTCACATATCTATGGCTTATATTACTCCCTCATCCATCATTATACTTTATTGGGGAATTATAAATAATCCTCAGGAGACATTTGTTAATTCTATTAATAGTAGCATTATTTTAGCTAGTGGTATAGAATGTATAATACTGTGGAGAAATGTTTACCTGTGTAGTATAGGGTCCCTGTTTAGACCAAAGTACCTCGATTGTTGGCATGTACAGATTAATAACCTAAGTGACTAGACACTATGCAAAAATTAGAAGTTGAGATAGGTCAAAACCTTCAGTAATTCTCATTCACTAAAGTAGAACTATTACTTGCTGTACTAAGATGTGAGGAAAAGAAAAAATATGCAGCAACAAATATATTGTAGCCTTAAGTTGCCATTTATTGAGCAACCTTAAAGCAAGATATATGAACCAAAATCTAATGACTTTCAAATGCAACAACCTTGGAATAATAACCTTTTCATACTTGGACATTTTAACCTTAAGTCCAAGGGAGTGTTTCATTACTTTGAATCTGCTCTAGGTGTATTTAAAGTCTAGTTTGTTTGTTGGGGTTTCCAAATAAGATCCTTCTAGTGTGGCATCTGATGGGTATTGTACACCTCAAAATAGTCTAAATTCTTGCTGGCCTAGAACATGTCACCAAGGACTTGATATAAATTTAGTCAAAAGTGACTAGTTAGGAAAATAATATAAGAGGATTCTGCCTTTAGGTGTCTTTATAAGTAATACTTAGCATTTTTCCCCAAAGCAGATTGTCCCTTCTGGTCTCCCCACCAACAGAAGTGAATTGCCTTCTCTGATATCAGAATTCATTCATACTGATGAAAGAACCTGGGCTTAAGTGCCCATTAAATCTCTCTGAACACCCTTGTAGAATTGACAATTCATTTGAGGTGACTGGAGAACAAAGCTACATGGAAGGAACTTACTGGTCTTTGCTATCCCTGAAATATGGATGATCAATCCCAACTGTAGGGAGGCATCATCTGAGAAAGTGTTTTTTAAAATGCACAAATAAGGAGGTGATTTATGGATCGTCAGCAACAGGCAGCCAACCACATCTGATAGCTTGGGAGACCTCATTAGAAGATTATATGATTTGAGAACAGTTGACTGTCTTTTCTTGATGTTTACCCATATAGTAGGAGCCTCATTCAACATTTGCCCTTTGTGGTTGACTAACTTTGCTAAGCATAATAGTTTCTACATCTAGCCACATCATGATTTGCTTTGTGCTTTCCTCACTGCTTATTAGAGATGTACAACAATATGCTGTGCGTGATAGTTTACCCATTCTTCTAATCCAGTGTGATATTTTCTTTCTCTTTATTGGTGCATTAAATCAATTGACCTTCAATCTTCTTATTGGTATATGCATGTTTTTTTATGCTGTCATTTTGCTGTGTGTTTTGTGTATAAGTGTGCAGTGCCACATTGATTTTTTTCCCACTTCTATTCCTTTGCTGTTTTGAATGCTTCTCTCATTGTATTGGATTCTGGGTGCTTGTGTCTTGTATGTTGCTCTAAGGTTGGACTGCTTTTGACTCTCTGATCATAGTGATCTCATTCAAAAATTTGGAAATTGTTGGCCTTGTATTATGAATTCCTTTCACTTTCTCTTGTCTGGAAACCATTTTATTTCTCCCTTATTTTGAGGGAGACATTTTCTGGATATAGTATACTTGCAATTTTTTTCTCTCAGAACTGTATGTTTGTTACTACACTATCTTCTTCCCTGCATTGTTTCTACTGAGAAATATGAGCTTTTCTTTATCAATTTTCCTTTGTAGGTACTGTTCTTTTTTCTCTAGCTACATTCAGGTTTCTCTTCTTCTTCTTGAAATTAGACCATTTCAATTGACTACTATAGTTGCAATGCTTTTCTTTTGAGATCTCTTCTGTTTTGAGTTCTCTTGGCTTATTAAGAAGCTATTTTCTCAACTTTTATAGTGTTTGGGAAAATGTCATATATTATTCATATTATTTTGTCTGTAGATATGTGGTCTTTTCTCTTTTTTTTCTTACTTTTAAGATCCCAATGCATCATAGATTATTTCTCTTGTTAGTGTCTTATGTTATTTTCAGGATTTCTTTGGATTCTTTTGTATTTTTTGTTGATTGGTTCATTCACCAGATTTTCTCAGAGCAATTGTCTTCAGCTTTATTGACTCAGTTTTCTTTTGTTCTTCTATTCTTTGACTCAGGTATTCTACCATATTGTCTAATTCTATTATCTTACTGTGTATCTTCTATTTTTTGTTTGCTTTTTGGTGTAGGGTTTCCAGTTTTTCATTATCTTTTATTTTTTCATGGGCATTCCAAACATCTCTAAAAGGTACCTAAGGTCCATTCTTGTGAATTCTACTTCTGGTGATGCCAGCATTTCTTTTTCAGAGTACTTTATTGTCTTGGAATGGTTTTTGTTGTTGTTTTTGTTTTTATTATTATTGTTGCTATTATTATTATTATTGGATGTACTGTAAGCTGCTGCTTCCAGAACATCACATCTATCTATTAGTTCTAAGTTCACTTGTAAAGTGGCCAGACTTCCCACTTTGTAACAATTTAACAATGTTCTACTGCCTTTTAAAATTAAAATAAATAGATTACAATACTATTTTTGCATTCTATGAAAATCTTTGTTGCTCCATATAGACCAAATTTTTAATCAAGAACCCCACCCCACCTACCAGTCAATGGTGTCCCGCTTAAAATCTGATCAGTTTACGTAGCTGACTCTGTCAAGAGAAATGAGAGAAGACTAGTAGAAAATGGAGAAACAATGTGGGGATAATAGTGTAAAAGGGAGTGAGAGATAAGAGGGAAATATGTGGGGTATAAAGAGAAAGAGCGAAATAAAAGTAGTAGTAATAATTAGAAGATGCTATATAGATTGACCAAAGGTGGGTTGAAAAAATGGGAAAATATATCTAGTGGTATTAAGAATTAATAGGTGTTAGGGAAATATACTTCACAAGGAAAAGCAGACAACAGAAAGGGATAGTGGGTGTGGCAGGAAAACGGTGTAGTCAAAGAATCAGCCTAAAGGAAAATAAAATTTGTATATGTATGTATAATTTGTACTATATAGAGAATATATACTGTATAGCACTACATATATACCTGTATATATTATAGCTCTACACATACTTATACATATCTATATAAATAGTAATACACACATGCAGTGTGCATATATAGTGCAGTCTATATGAAGAAGTAAGATCAAAGCAGACAAAGAGGAAAGTAGAAAAAAATGAATGAGAAAAAGAAAAATTAGGAGAAAGCATTAAGAAAGAGGAGTGGGGGGGATAAGGGACCGTACCTGATTTGATTGCTCTGGCAATGGGAGTGTGGGCTCATCCTCAGGAGCCCAGGTGCTGAAAAAGTGAAAACAAAAAGCCCAAAACGCACAAACCCGGCTTGTAGGAGTATGCCTGGATCTTATACTTGTTAGTGCTTTGTGTCTTCCTTGAGGACTTACATACCTATGGGGGCTCACATGAGAAGGAGATGAAAGATGGAAAAAGAAAGCAAAATAGGACAACAACAACAACAACATAAAAAACCCCAAAACTCCACCTCCATGGGGATTTCTGATCCTCTGACAGTGTAAGTGTGTACACACCAGCATTTGTTGCATGAAGTTGTAGAGGGGTGTGTCTATGGGGAAAGGGCGGTGCCATAGGAGAGAAAGAGAAATAAGAAAAAAAGAGAGAAAAGACAAAGGGAAAAACAAGGGGGGAAAGTGTTGCTTGGTGTCATCACCTGTACTTGACTTTGAAGATGTCTGTACTAAGTTGCCTATAGGCCTAGTGTCCTTGCAGGGCCATCAGAAGCTGGAGAGAAAAGAGATGTGGCTGGATGAGTTGAAGCATGACCTGGAAAGGAGGCACTTCATGGTAGGGGTTAATGGGTGTCCATGAATGCATTTGTGCAGGGCCAGGAATACACTGATGAAGCCATACTATTTTTTAATTTCTCTAATACTCTTAATAAAGATATATTTTTCCTTTCAACAGTAGATGCTAAAACAAAATTAGGAAGGCAGGGAGTTCGTTGAGGGAGAAGAGTAATTCTTATGAAAGATAAAAGGTAAATTTGTGGGCTGAGCCCTGGTGGCGTAGTGGTTGTAAGCGGGACAACGGCCCACTGGGATGGAGGTTCAATTCCAGCAGTGGGGCTGGGCCTCCTACTCCCACCACCGGAAAGCAGTGATGCCCCCCACCAAAAAAAAAGTAAATTTGTGTCTGCCTTTTGGCTGTCATGACCATTGTACAAATTACCAGCATCCCTGCTTCTAATTCTTTGGGAGATATGAGTGTCAGTCCAGGTAGACTAGAGAAACAAATACATAGACTCGCAAATGGATATAAGGGAATGGTTTATATACAAAAGGAATGGAACACTGAGAAAGCATCCCAACCCAGTCCAGTTCAAAGCTATAAGTCCGATATTAACCTATATATGCCCAATGCCAGTCTATAATGTCTCCTTCTGACTCACGAGGTCACAGGTCAGTGGGTGCAGAATCCCGGTGCTGGCAGGGGTTTCCCCATGGCTTCTCGCTTCCAGGGCTCAGGGTCCATTAACAGCATCCAGTGGAGGCAGAAGCAACTCATAACTGGCAAAGGTCTCCATGTGGTTGCCCCAGCTTCAGAGGTCTGGTTCCATCAGAGCAAAGCCGTGTGGTCTCTCCGCTGGCTCATCTAGTTTCTTGGATGCTGCCATCTTGTCTTGTCCATAATTCATCGTCTCTGAGACTAACTCCCAACAACTGGGGAGATAGCTTCTCATCTCCACCAGGGAAATAACATGAGATTTGCCAGAGGTCTCAGGAAAAATCCATGCCCACACAGAGGCCTCATTGGCTACACAATGGCTATCTCCTGATTAACAGGGTAGACACCACCCCTACATCTCAATCATGAAATTAACATAAGCACATGACCACCACAATATGCCTAGGAATGAAACTGCTAGGTCAGGGAGCTAGTTCTAAGTTTAATTCTTGGAGGACCAGCAAATTGTTTTGCAAAGCAACTATACCATTTCATATTCCCACTAGCAATGCATTGTTTTAAATTTTTGAATGCCCTTGTAAATACCAGTCATTTTCAAAAATATTTTTTACCACGAGCTATCTTTGTGTTTCATTGTTGGGTGCCATTAGAGTCAAGTGTTAGCACTGTTTCCCCAAGTAGAGCAGTCACTTGGAGTTTTCCAGATTGCAATATTTACAGAAGCAGATTACCAGGTCTTTAGTCCTCTGAGCACTAATGCAATTTGGGGGTTAGCAGCAGAGTGGGTGCTTAATCATTTAACCACCAGGACTGAACCTTAGGCATTCACATTTTCTCATTAATGATGTGCTTGCTACTTTCTGTGTCTGTGTATTTGCATGGAAAAATCCAGCTTTAAAACTCTCATGATGGGTGTGTAATAATATCTTATGGATGCAAAGTCACATTGAGGTGATCGAAGATTGGTGGCTTCAATTAATTTGCTGAACATGCTGAATCTTAATGAATTGTGTATCTAAAATACATTTAAATGGAAAGTATATCATAATATGTATATTGTACATAGTAGAATACTTTAAAAAATAAGCAAGCTTATAAAAGGTAAAAAAAGTAGCATGGGGATATAGAAATATCAGATTGAGATGTAAATCTGAAATTTGTAAGGAAAAAGATGAGGAGAAGCAGAATGAAGGAAGAAGAGACTCAGATATGATCCCAACATGTACATGTTGTTCAACCCAGAGGAGAGTTTCAGAGAAAAAAGTTGTCAATTAGAGGAGTAAAAATTGCCATGTACAATGGCCTCACCAAGTTCTCATTGTCTCTAGACTACTCTTGAAAGAAAATGACCTTGGTGGAATGCTTCTCAGATCCCAATGGTACTAAAGCTGGAGGTGTCAGTCTGTCCACTCTGTCAACTGTGCTATTTTCAACAGATCGAAAATGATGTGAGTAAAGATTGAGTAGTCAACTCTTGGTTGTCACACAGCCATAAATTTTATGAGAAAAAAATCATCAAGGTAGGTTTAGAAATTATATTGCAAATGTTCATAAACATTAACTATAGTCTAGCCATAATAATTATGATTGTATACATTGATATTTAGTTCTATCCTACAATAATTAGATGAATCACTTTTAGGAAAGGGATGGATAGAGTTCATGGCTATATAGTCTTTTCTTTAATAAGACTTTAGGAGTATGAATATAATTAGTTAATTTTAGAATTTTCCAAGCACGAGGCTTCATAAAGGCCACATGAAGGAAAAAAAGTGGTAGGGAGAATGGAAGGATTAAGCTATACAGAATGTGGAGTATTGAGTTTGTGCTCAAAGACTAATGTAAAGGTTTCCAGTTCAAATTCATTCAGCGACACTCTATAAGAAAGGACACTGATTTTCTTTTGTGAGGAAACTCCTGTGGATTATTTCTATACTGTAATATATGAGACTAGAGTCAGCTTGATGGCAGTGAGTTTTTGTTTTTGTTTGTTTTTTTGGTTTAGAGTTAGAAGACAAAGAGGAGAAATAAAAAGATGTAAAAAAAAAAAGCAAAGGATGGGTAAAAGAATTAGCCAAGTATTTCATAGCACATGGTCCAGTTAAGAAAGGAAAGTACACAGGTGAATGTGATTTTCTGAAATCTACGTAGTGTGCGAATGTCTCCTAGATGTGTGCTATAATAGCCTCATGACTTGAAAACTATTTAAATCAGATTCTCTGGAAAAAGGGAACAGAGATAGATGTTCTACAAAAGCTTACTTGTGATTCTGACAACATAGGAAGGCGTAAGAAGCATGACCTATGCCTTAAATTAGTAGGGAACTTTATTAGGAAATATCACACAAAAATTACCATGGGTCTTCCTTCCAGACTACTGAGAGTCCTTGTTATTTGGATCCAAAGGAAGAACGTAGTGAGTAGGAAACTCAGGTTCCATGCACTCTTGCAAACTACCATGATCAGCCATAAGTGAGTACAACTATTAAGTATCTTCTCTCCATTGGAAAAACACCTGAACAAAGCAGGACACATTGATATTAGACTATAATTTAAACCAATTATACCAAATATACACTCACAAATAATGAATATGAGTGAGAATCTAAGACTACTGTAACTTTGAAGTTTGTATTTTCTCATTAATAATGTTTTTTTCTACTTTCTGTGCCTGTGTATGTGCATGTGAAAATTTTTCTTTAAAACTCTCTCATTACATTGCATAATACTCTGCAGTTTTAATGGAAAAAAGGTAGGAAGGAGGAATGGAAAATAGAAAGAAAGGAACATTAGACATTAATGTTAAAGCATTAAAACTCAGCAGGGTCAGATCAATATGGTAACTTAGGTACATGTATTGTAAAGACTCCTTTATGACACAAACTCAAGAAATTAGGTAAAAGAGATCCAAGATTCTAGAAGACTGTGGCTTCTAGACCATCCAAGGAAGACTTGAAGAAACAGATGGAACATTGATTGGTAGGGGAGATTGAATGAGACCAGAGATTGGCACACCTACACCCAAGCTACAAGTGCAACACACTATGGTCAATTGGAGATGGCACTGAACAGTTAAGGATAAGAAACCCAAGTTAAGGATAAGAAACCCAAGAAAGTGACACCAGGAAGGTACAGTTAGTGGCATTGACTGAGCAAAATTCTACAGAGAAATGACAAGGTGTGACCAGGGAGCAGCATGGTAGTGGTATAGCTTTTAGTCCAGGAAACCACGGAGAAGTGTGTCTAGCGCTATGTTAGACAGATGGAGTCATCTTAGCCTTAGAGGGGGTACAGATGTGCAATGTCCATTTGTGGAAGAATAAAGAGGAGAATCAAAGTGAATGACCTGAGCTCTAAACCCTCTGGTAAGTACAAGAAGTCAGGCAGCTAGGACTCAATACGAAGACTGCTTGTCAGTGGAGAATGAGACCATGTTGAGTGTGTGTGTATGTGTGTGTGCGTGTTGGGGGAAAGGACATAATCAACTCACAGAGTGGCAACTTCTGCTATCTGCTAGAACCAATAGTTATCTTGCCTTGTCCCTGCAAACTTCCTGTCACTACCTTCCTATCACAGATAGCTGCATTAATATGTGCACTAACCACTATCCTGTTTCTGACATGTAGAAGGCACACACTGATGGATGTAAGACTTTCGAGACTACCAAGGAAGTTTCTGGAGGCTCATATTTATAAGAATACGACCAACCATGAACATTACTCCTTCCTAAGATCCAGGATGTCTATACTGCAAATCAGGCCACACTACCTGTGTGTTAGTCTGGGTAGGCTAGAGAAACAAATTCATAGACAAGTATATGGATATAGGGAAAAGGTTTATATACAAGAGGAATGGGACATTGAGAAAACATCCCAACCCAGTCCAGTTCAAAGTCATAAGTCCGATATTAGTCCATATGCCTGATACCAGTCTATAAAGTCTCCTTCTGACTCATGAAGTCACAGGTCAGGAGGTACAGAATCCTGGAGCGGGAGGGGTCTCCTCATGGCTCCTCACTTCCAGGGCTTAGGGTCCATCAACAACTTCCAGTGGTGGTAGAAGCAACTCAGTGCTGGCAGGCCTCTCCACGTGATTTCTCCAGCTTCAGAGGTGTAGTTCCATCAGAGTAAGGCTGTGTGGCTTCTCTTCTGACTCCTCCAGTTCCTTGGATGCTGCCATCTTGTCTTGTCCATAGTTTGCTGTCTCTGAGACTGACTCCCAAGAACTGGAGAGAGAGACTCTCATCACTATATCACTATATCACTATATTTCCCAGTAGTCTCAGGAGAAAGCCATGCCTACACAGAGGCCTTATTGGCTACTCATTGGCTATTTCCAGATTAACAGGCTAGACTCCACCCCTGAATCTCAATAATAAAATTGATCTTTTGAATAAATGACCATCACAACCTGCTTTCATAAGTGCAAGAGGTGCATATTAAGACCCACAAGTCCAACCTCACCCACCACCTGCTCCCTCAAGTACAAGCAGCGAGCACTAGACACCACAAGTCCTACCATGCCTCCCCCCACATCTCTATGAGGAACTTACTTTGTGTGAAAACTCAAGCAGGTAGCACTATACCTTTCACAACTCCCTACATATTCAAAATTCTAAAACTCTACTAAAGTCCTCCCTCAATGCAAGAACACTTCATTCTAATTACCTGACATCCTGTGATGCTCACTTTCCCAACACAATCTCTAAAAGCAAATATAGTGAAGAAAGTTGATGGTGCCCAGGTATTATAAGAGGTAGAGTATGGAGTTCCAAATGTTTGAGGTTAAACAAGTTATCTGGGAATCAACAAAATCCACATGAAAAAAGCACAACAGCCTGAACACGAGGTATCAACTGCATCAGGTATCAGACATTAGAAGACCCAAAACAAACAGTCATACTTAAGCCAATAAGGGGGATTAAATTGAAAACCCAAAGTCTATCTCTAGAAAATTGGACACCGTCCCATCTCCCACCCCAACACAGAGAAGAGTCACAAGGAAAGGATGGGCCAGCTAGGGTGCCAGTATATCACTAGTGAAATACACAACATTCCTCTAGTACTTTAATGCTTTCTTCCCAACTACTATCATGACCCCACTTCAATGCTACACATAACAGATTCCAACACATGGGATCTATGACAAATAACCATTCAGGAACAGTAATAGGAGTAGTGATACGATGAGGGGTGGGGGAAGATGGGAGAAGAACCGGGAGGTTGGTGGAAACCAATCACGATTGATGCATAACCCACCCCCCCCCACACACACACACATAGACACAAGGGGAAGAACAACAGAAACATGGGTGAAGGGATATAGCAGATGGTATGAGATATGAAAATAATTATTTAAAATTTATTAAGGCGTTAAAAGGGTGGGAGGGCTGTGGAAAGGGAAGAGAAAAAAAGAGAAGCTGATACCAAGGGCTCACTAAAAAGAAAATGTTTTGAGGATGATGGTGGCAACATATATACAAATGTGCTTGATACTGTTGATTGTTATGAGAGCTGTAAGAACTCCCCGAAATGAGTTATTAAAAAAAGAAACAAAATCTATAGCATGAATACACATATACTCATTGCAACACTATTCACAGTCACAAGAATAAGAAAAAAAAAACCAAATGTCCATCAGTAGAAGAATAGTTAAAGAAAATTCAATGCATACACATAGTACCATACAGCTCTAGAATGCAGTAACGAAACCACAAGCCCCCAATAAAATGATTTTTTAAACGTTAAAGACAAACAAACAAAAAACCAACTCATGGGGTCTGAGCCCTGGTGGCATAGTGGTTGTGCGCGGGACTGCAGCCCACTACGTTGGAGGTTCAAATCCAGCAGTGCTCTCCAGGAGCAAGACTGGGCCTCCTACTCCCACCACCAGGGGCAGTGATCCCCCCAACCTCCCCAAAAAAAACAACTCATGGCATGGCTAGACCTGGAAAACATGCTGCGTGACGTTAGTCAATCACAAAAGAACAATTATTGTAGGAGACCACTGCTACAAAGAAGGGGAAAAAAAGATAAAGACAAAAAAAAAAAAACTCATGCAAGTTGGGCCCTCTTCAGACTCATATAGATGCAGACCAATGATCCAGAGAGATCACAGCAGGGCAGGTACAGAGTCTTGTGGATCTACAGTTGATGGAATCATGGTCAATAGCTCTCAGGGTCCTGCCTGGATTCCAGTAAGCAGGATGTGAAGGGACAAAAAAAGAGGGAAAGAGAACTTCCCCGTTTCTTCCTTACAAGAAGGCCATATTCCTAAGGAGGCATCATCAGGTAGCAATCTGATTCACAGGTTGGATTCCATTCCGGCACTTTCATACAGCGCAAGCTGGCAGAAAGTCAGTCAACTACCACTAATCTATTGCACTCAATGTCCAGAACATTTTAAGAACACATTTGCTGCACCAAACACCAATGTTAGAAGATGTGATGAGCTGTGGAAAAATGTCAAGAATACCGTTCATGAGAAAAGAACAAAGCCATCAGAGAAAAGGAGAAAGAAAAAGAAATACAAGTGGATGTCAGGTTGCTCTTACTCGTAGAGTAGTTAAAGCAAGCTGAAGAAGTGAGAAGGCATAACCTTACTTGCTGAGTGTGAGGAAGACATGAAGCAGTTGATAATGAAGATCAAGGATTGCAGCCTTCAGAACAGTTTACAACTAAATATAAAGATCAAAGTCCTCAGTACTGGAGCAATGGGTGACATAATAATAAATGGAGAAAAGATGGAAGTTGACAAGATATTGTCTTGCTTGGATCCACAATCAGTTCTCATGGAAGTTTAAGTCAAAAGACCAAAAGATGCATTGCTTGGGTAAATTTGCTAAAAGGTACAAAACGTTTTTAGAGTGTGGACAAGCAGGGTACAACTTTGAGGATTAAATGTGCCTGACAAAAGTATTTTTCAATGCCTCATTATTGAATAAGGAAGATGGAAGACAAATCAAAATATTTGGATTATGATGGCTGTCAAAAGTATTAAAAGTACCATGGAGTGTTAAAAACAAATTAAAAAAATATGGGAAAAAGTACAGTCAGAATGCTTCTTATAGGCAAGGATGGTGAGACTTAGTCTTTCATAATTTGGACATGTTTTCAGATCCAAATCCCTGGAGAAGGACATCATGCTGGGTAGAAGGCCAACCAAAAAAGGTCTTCACTAATGTGGATTGACATAGTAACATCAACAATGGATCAAACATAAGAACAATTGGAAGGATGGCACTGGACCAGGCAGTGTTTTCTTCTGTCGTTCACAGAGTCTAGATAAGCTTTAACCAGCTCCATGTCAACTAAAATCCACAACAAGCACTCCATGGGAGAAAACAAGACTTTCCTCTTCCACAAAGATTTATAGATGGAGAAAGTCAAAGGTACAGTTCTATGCTGTTCTATGAGGCCACACAATATTAAAATTGACTTGATGACAGTGAGTTCTTTGTTTAACTTAGTCATTTGTTGTGGGAGACAACAATTATGGATAAAAGATTCATACCACAAAATATCATTTTACCACATATGTATACCCAGCTCAAAATCTATACCAAGGAGGCCAATAAACTGCCAGGGAGTCAATGTCAACCTGCAGAAACCATAAAGGACATTGTAGAATGTTTCCTTAGGGTTCCTGGACTATATATAATATGTGGAAGGAAACAACCTCTTCTTTTTCCCTTAGAGGGTTTGAACCACCGACCTTGTTACTAAAATATTTGAACCACCAACTTCTTTGTTGAGCCCAGTGCCTTTCCTTAAGTGACACCAGTAAATTCTTTATAGAAGTACTGGTAAACACTTATGATTATACAGGTGTCTAAGCAAAAATATTTCTATAGGCAAATATATGTGTACAGGGTTGTTTAGCTGCACAAGGACTTCTATGTAAAAGAAGATGGGTAGAGAACAGAGTTTTGAATAGTTCCTAGACACAATCAAACATTTCATAGAATTGATTCAGCTGACTTGAGTGCTTCAGAACCATATATTTGGAGCAACTTGTTCAAATGTCATAACAGATTTCATACTACTCTACATGACTAATTTTCTACACCAACTGTGTTCTCACTTACATTGAAACCAGAAGAATTATATGATGCTTAGGTAGTCAATATTTACCATTCTAACTTAGGGGAACAGTAGATGGTCCTGTGTAGAATGGGAGATATATATACAAAAAATGAAAACTCCTTTAAAAGTACAAAATTATGTTACTGGTAAAGACTAGAGAAACTTCTGAGATTTATTCCTGGTATACTTTTTAACCATGTGTCTCAAATTACTCTTGATTGTAATCTGTCAGCTTAAAGGCATAGTGGTTCATAAAGTAAACTGTGAGTTCTATATAGTAATCTAAATGAAGCCAAACAAGAACATTTACTCTCAATCAAAGATAAAAAGGTAAGGAGGAAAGAAGAAAGCCATATTAAAAACATAAAACAGAGCAACGAAAATGGACATAATCATAATGCTGATATATTATGGGAAAAAGTATATCCAATGGCTTTGAATAAAATGTAGGTTAAAATATGAGAGATTTACATATGTGTTTATATATATACACAAACACACACATATATATATATTAGAACAGGCTGTGATTCCTAAGACTTTCCATTTGTTTTATATAATGTGCTCATTTTGAAGGACAATGTTGAATAAGAATTACAAAACAAAGACAAGTTATTATAAACTAAAATATCATTTTTATAAGTCTTTTTCAGAATTCATCTTCTGTTTTATTTTGGTAGAACTCTAAGATCTGTTCCAGTTTCCCCCAGGGAAACTTCTCAATAATGGTCTTTTCACTTTCCACTCAGGAAAAGTAGTACTTTCAGTTTACCCAGTAAAATTACAGAGTAAAATTACACCTACTTTAGTGACTAACCAGCTGTCCACAAATCACCTTCAAACTCACCACTAAATAACATAAATGCCTTGAGTATTCATGTGTAAGACTACTGAAGTGCATTCAAGCTCTAACTTTCTGGTTTGGGCGTCCCTCCTCTGATTTACAAAGGCCGAGGATTAAGCAAGTCAAATTTCAGGTTGAGTAAAAAGAAATTATTCTTCAAAACTGATATGAAAATAAGAGTTGTATGCAATTGATTCATAAAGATTTGTTAGGCCCCTACAGGTGATTTTCTAACATTAGAAAGAGACTGATATTGATAGTGGGGGAAAAAAGAGACTGATATTGAAGCAATGGTTACATTTCATAAATCTCTACAATGCACACTCTGTTCTCCCTTGGAGGATTAAATAATTAGTATAATAAAAATAAAATACATGAACGATGTCCTCCACAAGAAAGAGTAGATCAATGTTAGCTTTCTGCTGTCCCTATCACAGAAAGTACATTTAAGATGAATAGGTACATTTGCTTTTTAACGCTTGTATTTCTATAACTGTTTTTGTTTTCCATCAAAAAATAGAAAGACTTGTTATGAAATTACCCAATAAAGAAGTAACTTCCTACATAATAGAGAAATATTCTTGTACCTACTTCTTTTTAGCAGAGAATAAGAATACAATAATTACAGGAATGGGGGTGGGGATAGAAGAAAGGGAATATGGGGAAATAGAGATCAAAATTAGACCTAGCTCTCAGTAAAGTGTGTATTATTTTTACATTCTGTGAGGCTGGAGTTACTGCTGATGAAATGTCCTCACATATTCTGTCAATGTCAGAATGCAAACATCACTAAATAAACCCTGGTGTCAAAATGCCACATGGTGATTATTTATGCTTCTTGACAAGGCCAATGAGTGACAAGGATGCTTCCTGTGACTGTGAAAGGTTGCATACCAATTGTTAGAGGTAACAGATGAAGGACAATGTCATCAAAATTCATTTAGACTGTGCCATTAAATTAGATATGTTATCCATGACCAACAGTAAATACTACAGTGTTTCTCTTGAAAGAGAAATATTGACTAAACAATTTAATGCAAAGCATTTGCCAATTAGCATACATTTGTGTATCCTGCTATCAAGTAGACATTCATACTGAAAGGGAAGTGCCATTTATTTTTCTCCTTTAATTATTCATTGTCTTCTGAAATTGAATTTGGAGTCTACAAACATAAAGGACACTGCATTTCCTAATGAAGACTGGATAAAGCAAAATAAAACCAACTGGCACCAGGATCATATCTTAGCAAAATATACAGAAAATGGCTAAGATTTTCAGCTTCTCAGTTGTTCCTGAATTCCACTTAATCTCTAGTACCAACTCTGCTCAGTTATGAATAAGAGACACAGCACACTGGTCATTGAGATAAAATATATATCATGAAAATATTTTACCAAAACACTGCATTACACTTGAAAGATAGCTACAAATCTTGTAAATATTTTGAATGTTATGAAGCAATAATGTAGAATTATTTGAAACTGCTTCACATGGATTAAAATTAAAATTACACTCTATGAGACAGTTCTACCACGTCACAAGGCTTCAAAATCACTTTTCAGCACACTACAACATTAATCAGACTGAATCGGTTGAATAATCAAAATAAAAATAGAACTTACCTAGTCATTATAGCTCTGAGCAATTTGACTAGGAAGATCATGGTTGGTAAAAACAAGTTAACTTGGCTGCTGAGAATCTGGAGATTTGCATCCACTCAGAATTATTTCAGAAGAAAGCACATGAAGGTCTACTTCGGGGAAATCAGGCACTGTGTTGTACAGTTCTGCTTTTGGGTCGTGATGCTTTGGAATGAATTGACATCAGTACTGATAACATAAGTAAGATGAGTGAGATTTTCTTTTGGACAATTAGACCAGTTACTAATGTCTCAGAACTTAGCTGCTCCCATTATGAGAATAATATAGAGTAGCTCCTATCTCTCAAAAGTGTGCTGTGAGAATTGAGAAAATCAGATCCATTGAAAAATTGTCTTTAAGTAAAAACCAAATATAATTTCCATTGATGATATCTAAATACATGCTGTTAAGTTACAGGAGATATTTGCTATTATGTTACATAGGAGGTCAAGAAATATACAGGTATTAGAGCTGAGCCCTGATAGTATAGTGATTGTGCATGGGACTGCAGCCCACTGGATTGGAGGTTAAATCCAGCAGCAAGGCTGGGCCTCCTACTCCCACCACCAGAAGGCAGTGATGCCCCCAAAACCAGAAAGAAAGAAATATACATGTATTAAAGCAATAATTGAATTCTAAAGATTTCTGATGGTGTCTTCCTTGATTATAACAATATAGGGTTATAAATTGCAAATGCTGTTTTATCAGTCCAAGTTAGAGAGAATAGAGTGTATGTTTTACTCCCCATACTCTCTATATTGTCTCTTCTTATTGGCAGATCCGAAGCTATTCTCCACTGGTTCTTCTTTCAGCTGTCTAATGGGTAATTTCTTTCAATTTCATTTATAATATCCTTGCACATCAAAAAAGAAATCAATTTATAGATCATCCCAGACCCAGGATGTGCTTGGTTTTAGATTTGGACTGGCACCAACCA
This sequence comes from Nesogale talazaci, assembly GCA_004026705.1. Taxonomy (NCBI): domain Eukaryota; kingdom Metazoa; phylum Chordata; class Mammalia; order Afrosoricida; family Tenrecidae; genus Nesogale; species Nesogale talazaci. The sequence continues at coordinate 64,679 of PVJH01006247.1, forward strand.
AAGATGTCCCACCCATCCATTTACTAAAATCACAACTACAAGAAACTTAGCAAGCAAAGGAAGAATTCTTTTATTTCTTCTTGTAATGAAACAATGAAGGATTGCTTCCCCATGACACTCGTAGGAAGTGAAAGTGTTTGGACAGACTGCGGAATATCTAAAGGATGATTGAAATATCTCAGGCTGAGGCCACATGAATTATGTGTTACTTCTGTGAGGGAAGAAAATGAATCAGAGGGAGCTAGACACAGAGGTAAAGTTAGCACTAGGAAAAGCATTCTAGCAGGAAGAAACATCAGTGATATGGATGATAATGGACACCAAGTAAGAAGCAGAAACAACTCATAACCCTCTAAACCTCATAGAACTATGTCTGAGCATGAGCGGGGATAAAAATATTGGAATGCTTCCTTAAAGTGGAAAAAAAAAAAAGGAAGGGATATAAGCAAATCTCCATGAAACTAGGCAGGGCTAAAAAGCCCCACAAGTTTAAACATTCTCTCCTTCCTCGTAGTGATCCCAAAGGGAGCAAGGAGGCAATAGACTCTCAGATACACAGTTCACCTTTTATCATTTCATGAAATTTCATAGATGAAGGGGATAAGTACACGGTGAGAGATGGATGTCAACTTCAGTCCAAGCTAGGCCTGCTTCAGAGAATCTCACATTTGAAAATAATGAGGGAAAACTGACAAATGAGAATTTTCTTGAAAAAACATGGGAAGTTTCCTAAAAGACAATGCATCCTATCAAAAGGAAGAGGGCAGGGTGCAGAGCGGTGAGGGTGAGTAAGAATGTTGTCATCATCCAGGTGTGAGCAATTCTGCTGGGCTTTATTTGTCACAAATGAAGTCTGTTATCCTGACACTAATGGTCTAATGCAATGCTCGAATTTTACAAAGGCAGAAAAATTTAGTGGGATTGTAAATGAAAATATTTCTCTTAATGATTCTATTTAATAAAATGATGAGTATAAGTGCCAGGCATTGGAACCTATGTAGAAGCATGTAACACAGTAGAGGAGAAAATGGCTTGGGAAATATTCTATTTCCGATCCTTGGAAGGAGTACCTGCTGTGCTCTTAGACTGCTTCTATAGGACTAATTTCTAATTTTATAGGTTGTCATTGGGTGTCGTCACATTTATTCAACTCCTAGAGACCCTAATACAACAGAAGGAAACACTGCCCAATCCTGTGCCATCCTGACAAGTGTTATGTTGGAGCTCATTGCCACAGTCCCTATGCACATCCACGTGATCAAAATTCCTCCTACTCAGCTTCGCTCCTCCAATTTCCCAAGCTTGACGTCCTTCTCTGCAGACTGGTCTTTCATAATAGCATGTCAAAGTAGGGCATAGACAGGTTTGCCATCCTCATCCACGGAGGGGAGGATACCCTAGTAGTTCCAGAGCCAACTCTTCTGACAGACGCCAAGCGAAGTGGTGGGCAGAGAAGCTTACAGAGGTTTCTCTTTTAGGTAGAGTGGAAAAGGCAGCCTTCCTCCACTGGGAAGTCGGTGAAGGAAAAGAAAACAAAACCAAGGCTGTGTTTCCTGATCAAACTCCTCTTGTATCAACAAAGATGAGTGACCATAAAGTTATTTCCCCCCACAGATGGTAGGTAGTGTTTAAACCTGCGAGAGACAGAATTTAGCAAGTACCTTCGTTTTTCTGGGTCTTCCAAGTTTTCTGCCTTTGACAAAGTGAAGTTATATCACTTTTTTTTACTGCTTTAGTGAAAATATTTGTTTTCCTTCTCTGACAGATGTAAGCTTTCATGTGTTAGATTTTACTTTATTACTTGATAAAGAACATGTAGGCAATCAAATGGCAAGGGAAAAGAGATTATCAGCATAATATGAATGAATAATCTTATACTATCAGGTTTAAAAAATGCCTATTAAATTCCTTCTCTTCTCACTCTGTCCTCGCCTTCCTGGAATATCTCTGAAATTACTCAACATTATACTTAGCAGGGTACCATGACTTCCTGGAGCCCACATATAGTAGACACCTTTTCAGCCCATCTGTCTAGTAATAGTTTGAATATATTTTTCCTCCATAATTTTTTCTTTTGTGTCAGAAGAGATAGGGATGAGAAGTTACTGTGGAATCCCTGAGAAAAGCATCACTTAGAAGGGTAGTCTATCATGGAATTTTAAAAATTGCTCTCCATAGACACCAAAGAGCCTATAGCCTGCGTGGATGTGAAACTTGGCAAAAGAAGTCTTGTGCTCTGACTTCATGATGTGGAAGAAAATTTATTTCAATCGTGACCCAGTGCTAATAAGAGTAGATGTGTGTTCCTGGAGAACTGGTTAATTTATTTATATATGATACAAAAGTCTTAGTTACCGGAACCAGAACTTTGGGGAAAGAGAACAGTTCTCCTCAACAGTTTTCTAATCTCTGTAATCAGCTTCCTTCCTTCAATTCCCTGTTCTCTACTCAGTAGTTCCTATGGGTCTAATACTTGTATCTACCATAGCCTGAATCTTATGATCTCCTATTCATAGATGACAAAAAAAAATCAAAGAAAAGTTAACAAGTATTTGAGGTCTATTTTGAAGCTTTTAAAAATGTGTTCTGTTAATAATCCTTAGGCTTCTCCTTAGACTTCTCTTGTGGTGCCCTTCAATTGCAAAATTACTGCATAGAACATACAACTACCATTGAGTTGATTCATAAGAATCTCTATTAGGTTTTGAGAGGCTATATATCTTTATCTTTTTTCCATGGAGTGACTGATGGTGGGTTTGAAGTACCAACCTTGGGGTCAGCAGTACAATATTTACCCTACAGTTCTACCAGGACTCCTAGACCAGACTACCCACTGCCATTTAGCCGATGCCAACTCCAAGTGACCCTATATAGGATTTCTGAGGTCAATAGAGCTCTCTCAGCTTTCCTTGTCTCTCTTTGTGCTTTCCTACCAGATGCACCCCTCCTGTCCTTTCTGCAACCAGCCTCCCCACAAATACTTACACATAACTTTGAGAAAACACTTGGATTTGTATGCTTTCATATTCTATCCTGGCATATCTCATCTTCATGACACTAATCAGGTAGGTGTCAGATGTTTCCTCCAATGCCCTTTCTGCTTCAGTGTACCTATGGGAAGCTTTCAAAACTAGTCTCTGCAACCTCCTTTCTTTTGGCTTTATTATACTCCCCCCCACTCCCTTGAATGGACAGTTGTGAAGAACAGTACACAGAAATGTGTCATAACTCTGTGCAGTGAGTGGGACAAGAACGAAGAAAGGAGACTCTCAAAATCCAAAATAACCTGCCAGTAACAATTGGACGAGTGCAGGCATTAGAGAAAGTAAGATGGTCAGTGTTGATGCCTAAGTTTCTATATACTACATACAGATGATGTAGCATATAGAAAAACATGATTTACTTCACAGAAAACAGAGCCAGATGGTAGAGTTTTGAGCTCCAATTGATCATGTTGAGTTTGAAATACAGGAATCTGTTTGTGAAGGTCACACTGATGTTCATTATCCTCTTGAAAACACTCACACTGTTTGATATACTATGGATTCAGGCAGAAGCAAAAATACAGGTTCTAGAAGCAAATGTGTAGAGTTACACATTTTATACATTTTTAACTTTTTGTTTTATTATTTTTTGTTTTTTGGGGGCATCACTGCCCTCTGCTGGGAGTGGGACGCCCAGTCTTGCTCCTGGAGAGCTGATGCTGGATTTGAACTGCCAAGCCAGTGGGCTGCAGTCCTGTTCTCAACCACTTTGCCACCGGAGCTTGGCCCTATTCTTAACTTTTTAAAAGCATGATTAATATGTGCTTCATTAGACCATTCTTAAGATATTGACTTGCCTGCTCTGAGAAGGTGGTAACAAAAATATAAAGTTCCTAATTTTTTTAAAGTGATAATGCTTCTTTTCTCAAGTCATGAGGAATGTCTTTTAGCAATTAATAAGCAGTTCTTTGTAGTAGTTAAGGTCAACAATAACCCAGCTCTCATCCTTTTGATAAAATATATTGTGTTAGCCTGAGTTTGCTAGAGAAAGAAAACTAGTGACATTCACATATGTATAAGAAAGAACTTTCTATCAAGAAATAATTTTATAACAGAAAGTCAGGCTAGTCCAACTCCTGTCCATGGGTTTGATTCTATTCGAAGCTCTTTTCTGGCTTGCACACACAGCTGCAATGAGGAAGTGGGAAGCTAGGTGAGCATAGGTTAGAAGGTGCAGAGTTGTATGAATCCAAGGTCATTAGGAACATGGACTCTCCCAAGGTTGACAGGTTATAAACTCCAGAATGAACTCATGCAAACAGGAAGGCGAAGAGGAGCAAGTGGGCAAGCGAGTGAGAGAGAGAGAGAGAGAGAGAGAGAAAGAGAGAGAGAGAGAGAAGTTCTAATTGTCTTCCTTTTAATAAGGCCACACCTCCAAAGAAGTAGAATCAGTCTGTGATAGCTTCTACCCCAAACTCCACACAAGTGCCACTCAGTTGACAAAATCTAGCTGTCACATGAGTTAAATGATCATTTAATGCAGTAGCTACTTCTGGTTAGAGCTCATATCCTGGAGCAACAGAACCAATTCACTCATTCCAAGTTAAAGAGAAAAAGGTTATCAGAAAGTGATGTCAATGGGGAGACCGGTGGTAACACCTTGATGGAGTCCCACTTTTGATCAGAAAAATAGAGTTCATACACTGTTACAGTGGAATATAAAATGCATTTGGGGGAAGTCGTGTATTCTGCCTGTGACTTTTCATTACTCAAGTCACAAAATAATCATAAGGTATAAATGTCCATTTTAATACTCACCTAAAACACTCAGAGTAACATATATAGCGCACATGCAATGTCCTTTAAAGTTTTAGTGACCTACAAAGCAGTGTTGTTCAGATGGTCTATCAGGTCAAATCGTGCAAACCACCCCGCACTATCTATCTACCTTTGAGCAGTACGGAAGGTGGAAAAATATCCCACAGAATCTGCATAAGCTACAAAGTAACATGGAATAAACCAGGATAATTACAACCAGGAATAAGTTTAGGTTATGGAGTATTGATGTGTTGAGGAAAAAAGGTCTACATATTTTTTGAATTATGAAGAGCAAAAGTTTCTTGACTCTAAAGCTTTACTTCTATGATGACCCTGATGATCATAATCATGACACCAGGAATCTTTGGGTAACTGACACATGGTAGTCACTGAAAAAAGACTATAATGAATTCTAGAAGTTATCAGTACTACCCCTGTCCCCCTGGGAATAATCTCATTTTCAAACAAAATGATCATTCTCTTATGATTTAGAAGATGTCCTTGTTACCAGACTCATCTATTAAGTTTGCAGAGCTGTGAATGTAGACAGCAACTGGTGGATGAGAGACATCAAAGGTGTGGTGGCTTATTATTTTTCAATTAACACAAGCTCATCTTCAAAAAATAAAAGGTAGTGGAGATTATTCACAACAGAGAATGGAAGAAAAACCAAACCAAAAATGGCTATGAGTATAGGCATCATTTATATTTTGGACATTTATTTGGTCTGTTTTACCAGGTTAACAAACTAACGTGTTTCATATAATCCTTCATCACATGTCATAAAGCAGAGAAGGGCTTCTGTTAAAATCAAAGTATTGAAGTCTCAAAACAATCCAGCATCAGGCAATACCTTGTAAGACTCTCCAAAGTACTGCACAGAAAGAAAATGTTCACAGAGCTTAAGTACTAAGGATCCAAAGATTTACAAGAAAATTCTGATAGGGTGCCATTTATAAAATCATGCCACCACAGACATTAAACATCATTTTGCTCGTGGGAAAGCTTGAGTCATTTAACAGCTTATTCTCTGTGTATATCCGGAACCAGACAGAAGAAATGCTGTTCCTGGGAGCACTCTGTGAGACTCAGTGGGTGGAAGGAAGGAAGGTGCCTAAAGGCATCCTTGTGTATGCTGGTGAGTGAGGTCAGAGCAAGTAGTCAGCACACACACACACACACACACACACACACACACACACACACACACCCTGGCCAACACTTTTGGCAGAGACCTCCCAATATGCCAAGAGTTCTTCTGAGTTCCTTCACACAAGGAAAAGTCAAAGCTCAGAAGTGTGAAAGATCAGCAGTGAAACCAGGAAGCTCCCAAAACATTAGAAAATCCAAAAGGAGTACCTCGTACTTATAAATGGCAAGTCGTATTTTAGAATCAAAGCTGCATTTTTAAAGAACAAATCTTTCATAGATGTTAATATCATTAAATTATTTAAGAATTCCCAACTGAAAGACCTAATCAGATCTGACAGAGAGCCAGGACTCCCAGGCTAGAGGTATCAGCTGGCAACCTTCTCTCTGATTAGCAGAGGTTTGTGACATACCACTTCCTAATTATTTTTAAAATCGCTCCTAAATCCTTCATTGATTAAGATCTATATGGATAGCCAGACCTTATCAAGGAGCTATGGGTAATCCAAAATAATCCATAGTATGAAAGGCATTCATATTTGGCTTTAAAATGAATTTTTGAGGGAACATTTGAATGTGTGTCTGATGTTCTCAGAATCACTTCAAAGAGATTAATGAAGCCATACTGTGAAGACCTGACTCAGGAGAGCTGGGGAAATGCCCAGTTTTCTCTTCATCCTGCTTCTTTGCTAAACTCCTCTCTGACACCCACTCCCAGACATCACAAGAAGAACTAAAATGTCTCTTAGAATAATGTCAGTCTTGCCTTACAGAATAGGTGGTGAAAGTTGTAGTGCTTTTGCTCTTTAATCAACAGCAGCAGATAATGTTTTTTTTTTTTTTAAAGAACTGTAATCTATCTTCATGGACCTTTAGCCTGCATTTCTGTCTTATCTTTTTCGAACAATCCCTGGTCTTCAGTTAGGGACATTCGATAAACCAAAACTCACTGCCATCTAGTCCATGATGACTCATACTGACCCCATGAGGGTTTCTGAGATGGACAGGTAGGAAGGTTAGGGATAAAGAGGTTTTTCTCCATTGAAGGGTTATACTAAAGAACAATCAACTAACCATGCCACAATAAGGAGGTTTGAAGGAAACCAAGCACACACTGAACACCTATGCAGGCAATCAGAAGCTGGGCACACTCAGACCAAAGTCACCTACACGCAGACGAAGGTCAACCTGGACATGCACCCTAGACACCAGCAGCAGTCCCCTCAACCTTAACCCCCTCAAGTGGAGTTTTATAGCAGAAACTGAGGGCAGGCATCTCTTTTCAGATGGGCTGGATCTTTCCCACTTTTCCATTCTGGAGCGTTCTTTCCACCCCTCCCCCGTGGCTCCCTTCTCTCTCTCCTTCCCTCTCTCATTCTGCTCCATGTCCACTCTCTGCAGGCATTTTTCCACGTGGGTTTTCCATGCTCCTCCAAAGCAGTCCTTTTAGTTACTGAACTTCAATGGCCCCATCATGCAGCTTTGCATGCCTTTTATGGGCATTGTGGACTGCCTGAGACTGTGTTACCCAAACTTCCCTTTTCCTCAATGAAGTTACATACTTGGAGTATAAAACTGCTTCAGATGCATGGATTCTTTCAGCAGTGAGAAGCAGGAACAGGGGAGGCCATCCCAGAAACCTACCAAGACTAACTGTTTAAGGAGTAGAAGCCCCATCTTTCTTCCTGGTTGGTTTTGAAATGCTAATCATGCAGATCAAAACCCCAACACAGAACCACCACCCCACTGGGGCTCAGAATTCAGAGCTCCAGAACTCCTGACACCTCTCCCACCTCCAGAAGCAGCCAATGTGACCTGGGCACCTTCTCAGCTTTAGGTTGGGGGGATGGGACCTGAGAGCCTACTTCTCTCATTCCCTTTGCCACCTTCCTCTGGATCTGTTCTGAACAGTCGATCGAAGCTGATCCAATAGCCAGTCCATTTTAAGACTACTAAACTATTAATACGGTATATGCTGCAACTGTACTCCCTCTAGTCTGGCTGTTTTCTTATGTAGACATGAGGCCTGTATATGCTGTTAGGATTTTAGTAAAGTCACCAAGAAGATAAAGATATGAAATAATTAGAGAAACAAAGCTTGAACCCTATGAGAACCACAGGATCAAATCATGCGTGAGTCTTATCCGTCCTCCCCACCAACCCATGCACAGAAACCAAAATTTCCCAGACCTTTGTTAATTAGTTGTTAGTGTTCTGTTACTAACAACTTCTAAAATGCTTCTTATTGAAATACTAAGTCAAAAACAGGTAACTAGTCTGATTAGGAACTGTCAATGGTGTTAAAATATAAATGGTACCAGTTAATATTAATATGAAAGAAATTTTATGGATAATCAGAAGTTGATAAGCACATTTTCTACTCTCTACCTACACTTATATACACATAAGTACACACACAAATGCACAACATTGGAAATATATGTTGTCTGCTATATTTCAACTCAATTGAGCTATATGCTTGCAAAAATACAAGGAGTTATAAAATAATCTCTATATTATGAATTAAGAAGAGTCTGGTTCTAAGAGAGCAGCCTGAAAGAAGGTCAATAGATACCAGTTCCTAGGTATGTTTGACCCCAACAGTTTTACAGAATCACTACACTTTAATTAGAAGTAGATTAGATCTTTATGTACACAGAAGTAGGCAATTCTTGTTAACAGATTAAATAGAAGTAGCATTATCAATTAATGAAAACAAGAGCACATCAAATAATGTACATTATGTTTACCTTTGTACCACCATGATCTTTCTATTGGCGTGTGATTATTGTCAATATTTTGAAATACCTGGGGGAGTGTATTGCTCTTTACCAATATTCCTTTTGCTATTTTGCACATTACAATTGTCCTTTCAGCAGATTTTCTTAGGTAATTAAGAAATTAAACAAGAATACTGAAAGTCAGTATTCTGCAAAACCATACTTGATCATTTTTACATTATGATGGTAAATATAAACATAGAATAAATATTTCCTCAAAACGTTTGCTGCAGTAGTGCCTTTGATTGCTACTCTAGAGAGTGCACAACAACAAAATGATAAGATAAAATCTTGTCAAAGTTGTTGGATATCTATATGGAAATAATTTTAATATGCTAATCATAGGTTGTAGTGCTCTTGTTTAAATTATTAGCTAGGTCATTGTTTTCCCCAAGTAGGAAATATTGGCTGTGCATCATTAGTCATATACTACAGTGAGAAGAGCTGCCAGTGGGTCTTTCATGAAAATGCTCCCTGACACACACTACACATACTGCATCCACACTGTGCTTTCTGCTAGTAATATGTGAACCCAGTAGACAAATTCATCATCAACAACAAATAGAAAAACAAGATAATGATAAAACAGAAGCCAAATCCATTTCAGCAATAGCAGCCACAGAGAAAGATGCAGAAAGTTAATTGATGAAAGAGTCAATATAGGTCACTTCTGTGGAAGACATATAGATTAAGTTAGCAACTGAGCACTCAGCAGAATCTGAAATAATTCAGGAGACTCCATTTATTCTTGAATCACCAACTGGGACCTGGAATGAAAAGATAATAAAGTGAGATACTTACATTACCTTATCACCTGACAAAATAAAAATTGGGTCACCCTTGGGGTCCTGATTTATTGCCATTTAAAAATAAGAATGTATAATATTATATCATATTAAATCTACCACTGCTGCTGTTGTTATAAGTCAGTGAGTTGGTTATGACCTTACACACAACAGAACAGTTCTAGATCATCAACTCAATTTTCCTCATGCCCAACTCCATTGTTGCCGCCACAGTGTCACTCTGTCTCTCTCAGAACCTTCTTCTTTGTTTTTGCTGCCCCTACATTTGATCAAGCATACATTCCTTCCCTGGGCACTATTTGTTCCTGGTAATATGTCCAAAATATGTAAGAAGAAGCCTTACCATACTTGCTTCTAGGGAGCATTCTGGTCATACCTCTTCCAAGATCGATTTATTTGTCCTTTTAGCAGTCCGTAGTACTTTCAATATTCTCACCAGCACCGTAGCGCGAATGAATCAATTCTTCTTTGTTCTCCTTTATTCCATGTACAACATTCACAGGATGTGAGACAATGGGAAGTGCCATGGCGTGAGTTAGAAGGACCTTGTTCCTTTCTTTTCAATACTTTAAAGAAACCTCGTCACCAGAGTTACCGAATGTCATGGGTCCTTTGGTCTCTTGCCTGCTGTTTCCATGAGCACTGACTGCAGATCCAAGTAAGACGAAGTCCTGGAGAGCTCCTATCGCTTCTCCGTGCATCATGATGTTGCCCATTGTTCCAGGTGTCGGGATTTGGTCTCTTTTATAGGTAGTCTGTACAGATTCTGAAGGCTACAGTACTTGGTAGTAATCAGAGAGCGCTTCAAGGACTCCTCAGTCTGAGCAAGCAGGATTGTGCCATCTCTGTATTGCAAGTTGTTAAGGATTCTTCCAGTAATCTGATGCCACGGTCTTCTTCAGATAATCCCTGATTACATCCTCAACAAGCATATGGAACAATCAGGGTGAGAAAATACCATTCTAATGCGCACATTTCTTGGTTTTCAAGCAGACCACATTTCTTTGTTCTGTTGGCACAACAGCCTCTTCATCCATATACAAGTTCCGAATGAACACAATGAACTGTTCTTCCTCAAGGTTACCTGTGTCTTATTATGGTTCACAAGTTACATGTCTTTGCATAGTCAAGGAAACACAAGGAAAGGTCTTTCTGATGTGTTTTGCTTTGAGCCAAGAGTCAGCTGACTTCAGCAATGATATCTAGTATTCCACATCCATCTTCTGAATCTGGTGTGAATTTCTGAGCACTCATTATCAATGTCCTGCTGCAACTGTTGTTATCTGATCCTCAGGAAAATTTTATTGGCATGTGGTACGATTAATATTATTCTAAAACTTGAGCATTCTGTTGGGATATTTTTTTTTGAAATGGGCACAGACCTGTAACTCTCAGTTGTAACAATTATTTTTATATATTCTATGAACTTTACATTCTCTGTGTAATATGTATGTATGCTTTATATCCTAAATAAGTGCATGAGAGAAATGTGAGGTGCCTTGCCCTCCATCCTAGTCTATAACCTCGTATAGGGAAAAGATTCTCATTCAAGACAATCAGCTGTGCTATAGTCATATTTAATCAGTATGAGTTTATCAATATGTCTATTTCTTTACCATAAACAGAGAGGGAAAAATCGGGCCATGTGAGGAACTACTGAAGTGTCAACGGAATGTTTCACAAGCAATAGCGGCAGATCTCCAGGAAAAACATATCGAGGATTTGGGATGTTGTATCAGTTTTATAGCTCAACAATGCTAACTATTGAGAGATTTCTTTTCCAGCAGTCTGCCAATTTGTTTACTGTGCTGGTACTTAATGTGTTGCTGGGCTACTATAAGTTATGCCACGAGTATTTTAAATAAAACCAAGGTCCTCTACATGGATAGGTTCCAGAAGGGTGTTCAAACTAAAACAGACTAGAAGGAAGAACTTGGTGATCTACTTCTGAGAAGATGACTGGTGAAAACCCTATGAATAGCAGCGTCACCTTATCTAACACATTATAAGAGATAACAACAGCACCACCCCACCACCACCCCAGATTGGAATGTACTCAAGATATGAATGGGAAGGGTTGCATCCTCAAAGTAGAGCTGATCTTATTGACTTGGGTAGAGTTCAGCTTCTGGGACGTTCCTTTGCTGTTCTGACATGACTCCAAATGAGAACCCCAAAATGTTGCAAATATGCATTAATAGCTGAAACATCTAGCAAATGACATATGAATCTAGGAAAATTAGAATTGCCCAAACTGAAGGAGGCCACTGAAGATGTACTAGGCCTATGAGAGCTAAAGTCGATTGCTATTGCTCATTTAAAGCTGAATAATCATACACGTCCTATGTTGTGAAGGACAAGTTGAACAAAAATGGTGCCATATTTACTAGCAAAAAGAACATTTCCAGTAAAATGCTGTAAGTGACAGATAGACATGTGTATATCTAAAAGGAATATCTTTTATTAAAATAAAGTTATAATCTAAATTCACACACCAGCACTAGTGCAAAGGATGAAGAACTTGAAGATTTTATGCAACTTCTGCCATCTAGAACTCATCAAACACTGAACGAAGATGCATTCAGAAAGTTTAATATGCCCTTCACTCACTTCCCTGTGGTCCATACCCCAGAGAGGACGTTATATGTAGATCCCTGAAATTGGATCCCCCCTTCTATTCCAGCATCCCTCCACCCTCCCAGGATCACCACTCCTACCACTAGTCCTGAGGGAACATCTATCCTAAATCTCCCATGTTTCTGACTCTAGTGTACATCCCCTGATCTAGCTGGATTTGTCTGGTGGAACTGGGATCATGATAGTGGGTGGGTGGGAGCATTTGAAAACTAGAGGAAAGTTGCATATTTCATTGTTACTACACTGTATTTTAACTGGCTCATCTCCTCCCTGCAACCCCTGTTTAAGAGGATGTTGCTTCACCTATTGATGGGTTTTTGGTCCTCAATTTGTACTCCCCCCTATTTTTACTGATATAATTTTAGCTCTTTGGTGCTTGACACTGGATCCCTGCAACACCTTGTGGTCACACAGGCTTTCTGGGGCAAGGACAACAGGGAAGTGAGTGAAGGGACACATTGGACAGTATAAGATAGGAAAAAGTAATAACTTATAAATTATTAAGGGTTTATGGGGGAGGAGAAAGGGGGAAGGGAAATATAGGGAGCAGGCACTGGGAGCCTAAGTGAAGGGAGGATGTCTTGACAGTGATGATGGCAACAAATGTGCAAATGTGACCTGCATACAATTGATGCATGTATCAATCATGAGGGGAGGTGTATGAGTCTCCAATAAAATGATTCCTAAAACGGCTGAGCCCCGGTGGCGTACTGGTTGTTCGCTGGACTGCGGGTCACTAGGATGGAGGTTCAATTCCAGCAGCGGCTCCACTGGAGCAAAGGCTGGGCCTCTTACTCCCACTACAAGACGGCAGTGATGCCCCCCCCCCAAAGGATTCATAAAAATAATGGGAGGGGAAAAGAGGAGCTTATACAAAAAGCTCAAGTAGAATATATTTGGAAATGAATATGGCAATGTGGATACAAACATGTTTGATACAAATGATACAATGCTATAAGAGCTGTAAGAGCCCCCAATAAAATTATTTTTTAAAAAAAGCAAAGAAAAAAAAAGAGAGTTTACTATTTGGAAAATATAGTTTCGTGAAATAAAGACCACTACAGATCACAGGAGAGTTTTGCAAGACCAGTGGCTGAGGCACTGTAAGCAATATTTTTCAATAACACGAATGGTGACTATACATGTGAACTCTTCAGGATGGAATGCACAGATCTAAATTACATGAGGAGTCACAATGAAGAAATTCAATATCACCAGACCAGAGTCTGAAAAAACTGCAAATCAAATTATTGGGTGCTCAGATGCAGATACAAAATTAAGCGAATGAAAATTAAAACAAGTCCACACAATCCAAAATACAAACTCATGTATATCCTCCACTTGACTTCAGAGAACATATCCAAAAGAGATTAGACACAGCAAACACTAGTGAGGAGAGACCTACAAGCTGTGGTATGACAAAGACACCATGGCTGAAAAAAGCACAACATCCTTAAAAGATGAGAAAGGAAGCACAGAGCTCAATGGATGTTAGAAGAGGCACAGACTTATATTTTAACGTAGAAAGCTAAAGAGAATGGCAGAAATGATGAAAACAGCTGAGAAAAAGAATGAAAGAGCAGCTTGAGGAAAACAAAATAAAGAAATGTACAGACCTAAAATTAGAAACCCAAAATAGAAGATGGAAGGCCAGTTAAAATGTTTCAGGAAATGGATTCAATCTTGGAAGCATTCATTCAACCATGCCAAATCATTTGGAAGTCACCAACCCCACCTATTCACTGGAAAACACATCCTTTCTCATTCAAAGAAAGGTAATCCTGTGAGATGCAAAATTACTGAGAAATATCATTAAGTTCACACAAAATCAACATTTTGCTGAAGATGGTTCAAAAATGTATAAGAGCAGAGAGTCCTAAATGTTCAATGTGGATTCATCAGAGGAAGTAGAACAAGGAATATCATTGCTAATGTCTGATGACATTAGCTTGACTGAAAGTAGGGGATCTTGAAAAACGTTTGCCTCTGTCATCTTGAGTTTGCAAAGTTCCTGAATTTTGTGGATCAGGAAAATAATGGATAATACTTCTCTTGATGGGAATTTCAAAACACTTAAATTGTTATTATTTGGAACCTGTATAGAGACTACAATGTGGTCATTCTACCAGAACAAGGATTTACAACATGGTTCATAATTAGAACAGTTATTTGTGACAGGTCTATCCACTCACTGCATTTATTCAGTCTGCATGTCCAGCAGTAATTCAAGAATCAGATTATATGAAGAATAACATGATACAGAAATAAAAGAAAAATCTGTGCCACCAGACCAATATGTACAAACCCAGGTTGTAAAGTGCTATCCATAAGGTTGGCAGTTCAAAACCACCAGTCACACCTCAGGAGAAAGACAGGGCTTACTATTACTGTTCATTCAGAGGACAGTCTCAGAAATGCAGAGGAACACCTGCCTTGTAGGGTCACCACACTGATACCATTAATTAATATCATGACAAATGAAGAAGTGTTTGAAGTTGCCAGGGATTTCATTTGACTTGAATAGACAATAAAGACCAATGGCAGAGGCAATAGAGATATGAAACAACCTATTTAATTGGGAAAATTTGCTGCAATAGACCTATTTAAAGTTTTTAAAATAGCAAATATGTCACAATTAGGACTCATGTACCACATATGACACTTGCCATATGTTCAATTGTCTCACAGGCTTCTGAAAGTTAAGATTTGCATAACAAATACTGAAGTCGAGTATGTGCTTTTAAGCTATAGTGTTGGTGAAGACTACTGAAAATCCCATGGAATGTTAGAAGAACAAAAAAAAATGTCTTGGAGGCAGTATAGCCGGAATATTCCTTGAACATGAAGGTAATGAGATTCCATTTTTTATCTGGGCCATGTTGTTAATAGAGACTAATCCCTAGAGTAGTTTGAAAATGTAGGGAACGTTCTTTAGCAAAATGGTTTGATAAAGAGACTGCAAGAAAGGGCTTGTGTTAGTTTGAGTAGGCTAGAAAAATAAATTCATAATCACACATACGGACATAAGGAAAAGTTTTATAAACAAGAGGAATGGGACATTGAGAAAGTATTCTAACCCAATCCACTTCAGTCATAAGTCCGATATTAGCCCATATGTCCGATACCAGTCTATAACGTCTCCTTCTGACTTACAAAGTCACAGGTCAGTGGGTGCAGAGTCCCAGCGCCGGCAGGGGTCTCCCCATGGCTCTACACTTCCAGAGCTCAGGGTCCAGCAACAGCATCCAGTGGTGGTAGAAGCAAATCACAATGGCAGGGGTCTCCACGTGACTTCTCCAGTTTCAGAGGTCAGGTTCCATCAGGGTAAGGCCGTGTGGCTTCTCTTCCAGCTCCTCAGATGCTGCTATCTTGTCTTGTCCATAATACAATGTCTCTGAGACTAACTCCCAACAGCTGGGGAGATAACTTCTCATCTCCATGAGGGAAATATCGGGAGATTTCCCATAAGTCTCAGGAGAAAGTCATGCCCACATGGAGGCTTCTTTGGCTACTCTATGGCTATCACCAGATTAACAAGCTAGAATCCACCCCTACATCTCAATCATAAAATCGACATATTGAATACATGACCACCACAGGACTCCACAAAGAAATATCCATAAAGATGACAAGGGACTAAAACCAAGAAAATTCACTGCCATGGAGTTGATGCCAAGGCATGGAGACCAGACAGGTCAAGGTAGAAGTGCCCCGGTGGGTTTCTGAGACTGTAACTGCTTACTGACATAGAGAACAGGTCTTCCTCTGGTGGAGAGACTTGTGGGTTCCAACTGGAAATCTTGTGAATGGCATAATACCACGTGACTACTGTGCCACCAGGCCTCCTCGATGTGGGATCAGAGAGTATTTTCTTCTCCTCCCCATCGATCACTATGAGCATCTAACAGTACCAACTCTCAGAATCCCTCGGCAGTGAACACTGTTGATACAGTTGAAGGATAACCCAAAAGCCGGAGGTTCACGATCATCTGGATGCCTCTAGAAAGAAGCCTAGAGATTTATTTCTGAAAAATGAGTGATTGAAAAATCCTATGGATCAGACCCTTATTTTCTCCCCTCCCTTCTCACCCTGGAGATGACACCAAGGGCTCAAGTAGAAAGAAAATATTTTGAGATTGATGAGGGCCACAAATGTACAAATGTACTTGGCACAATGAATGCATGTATGGCTTGTGATAAGAGCTGTATGAGCCCCCAATAAAATGGCTTTAAAAAGAAAGAAACTCCTATGATCATTGCTCTGTCCTGTCACAAGGGAATTGTTCTCAGAATTAACTCAGTATTGACCTGACAGTATTTTTTTAAGGTTCCATTTTCTAACTTCTTGGTCACGCTCCTAGTTATGTAACAGAACTAGCACATATGAGTGACTTTAATAAACACATTCATCTTCTCAGGCGAAAAAACCCAACTCACCGCTCTTTGGTTGATGCTGAGAGATAACGACCACAGAGAACAGAGTGGACTGGCCTCAGGTGAGTTTCTCAGACTAACTCTTCATGGAATAGAAAGCCTCTTCTTTTACCCTTGGAGCCACTGATGTTTTGGACAGGCTTACCTTGACCCAACACTTACAACTATGCCACTAGGGCAGCTATTTTCTTAGGTTAGGGGGCCAGAAGTGCAAATTCAGAGTGCTGAACCTAGGGAATGCGTCCTCTTTCAAGACACTTTGGAGAAAGACCTTGTGTATCTTGAGCTGCAACTCACGGGTGATTTTCTTGAGGCCTAAAATTCCTATTTCTCAATCTTTTCTTGTTTGTCCTAGTGGTTTAAACCATATCCTACCTTAATCCTGCCTCATGAATCTAAGAAAGCACATTCCCCAGATGGATTTAGAACCAGACTTAGAGATATTGGCCACATCATTTAAGCCACAGCACGCACCCAGTATTTTCTACAAATTTGGCTTTCCATGTAGAATTTTCTGTGGGCATGATCATTTTTTTGATTATTAGTCATTTGACATTCTGATAAAGATGCTTCAGATTCTTGTAAGCATATTTATCAGTCCTATCAGCCAATAGTCCTCACACCTTCATAATCCCTAATTTTAACTTAGTTTCTAATGGTGAGAAAAAAAGACTTTGGAATGTGGGAGCCCATCATGTAACTAGTCATTCTTCTCAGGGGGTATCCCATTCTGCCTTTGCGCGTCGGTGTCCTTCTGATTTTTCTGATTTACCCTGCCATTTAACAAAAGATGATTGTTGGTTATAAATAATGATATCATTTGCCACTTTTGCTAATTCACAATAATTATCCCCAAAGGAATTCTGATATAGCAATGTATTGCTTCTTTACTGATGAAATGTAGGTAAATACCACAAGAAACTAGCTACATGAATGACCTGACTGATTGACAGGGGATTAACTTCATCAATCCCTATACTTGGTAAGTAAAAGATCCCCTTAGTTTTGATAGCAATTACAAATTCTAGAGAAAAATCAGAAGAAATAAGGGGGTGGGGAAGAGCCTAAATTATGGGGAAAAAAGTAATATTTACTTTTAGAATTTATTAAATACAATGAATTAAATAAATATACTGTTTAATATTGGCAATGTTTGGAAAATGAGTCTACATTTCTAGTAGAATAGATGTTGGCATGAATAAGTCCTTAGAAAGCAATTTATCAGTTGGATTTAAGTTTCTTCAAAGTACCCACAGACTTTGGATCAGAAATTCAGTTACTTGAGTAATATTCTAAGAATTAGTTCTAACTCAGAAACAAGATTCATGAACAATGTTCAATCTCCTTGTACATTTATGAAGATGAAGCATTAATTATTATAAAATTTGTCAAACCCAAATGACCTATAAGAGACTATACAGAAATGTTCATCTATTTGATGGGTTTGAAATTATGTTTGTAAAGATAGTCAGTTAGCATAGAAAATATGTACATTAGTTTTTTTAAAGGAGGGAGAGGTCAAAATTATGGATTAAATTTAATAAAGTGATCTACATCATAGAAAACTACATTTGGAAACATAAATAAGCTTACTGAAAGTTAAAAATGTTGATTTATGGCATGTGCGGAGGGAAAAATATTGATTTACAAGATATGATTATAAGTGCTTTCTACCACTATTTTTACTTTTACATTTTTGAGATTTTTATTAATAAGCTTTTATTAATTTTGCAGGGAAAATATTTTCTGCTGCTTCAATGTCTAAGAATATGGTGAATGGAATATTTATAGAATTGTAGATAATACAATCAGTGTACTCATAATATCTCCATCAGATGTTTTTTTAAGCTTTTTAGATCTTTGTATCAAACATTGACTTTTTATCTATCTGCTTATTTCTCCAATGAATACTTATAATGTAGTCAATGCATGCACTACTATAATATGCACTTAAAATTCGAAGATTAATATGATATTACTTTTGCATTCAAGGTGTATGTGACAGGGACTATGGTACTGGACAGTCCATTTAAATAGATTGTGATATGGAGAAGAAAGCATAGAAATTCTCAAAAGGGAGTGAACCCAGGTTTGTAGAGTAGCTTAGGGAGAATTTTTTGAAGAAGAGGTACTAAGATCAATCTTGAGAGCCAGGACTAATTGAGTTCTTAAGATGTTATCTTAACATATCTCAGCTTTTTAATTATTATAAATATAACATCCCTTTTATGATATTAATTTTGATATGATACAGATAAGAAAATTATAAAAGAGAGGTCAAACTTGCAATTGACAAAACTCAAATTTGAATCCACAAGGTTTAGCTCGAGTCCCTTATCTTCCTGATGGTAAACTTCTTCATCAACTATGGCAGAATTTAGGAACTAATGCTCTAAATCAGAAAGAAGCCGTTTAAAAAGCAAGCAGGTGGAGAAACCTAGAAGCTAGCAGATGGAGTTGCTGTAGAGTTGACAGTTTTGGACTATGAAGCATTAATTTGAGAGTAATGAGTGAGAAATCTGGGAAGGTGGTAGATATTCAAGCTGACAGTAATGTCAACTGACAACAGGGTGTCTGAAATTTACCTTGGTGGAGAACCCTTGGGGTAGATTTTCAGCAAAATGAAAGTAAAATAATCAAACATATTTTAGAAAGATGGCTCTTCTGATGAGCTGAATAGATTAGAAGGAGTATAAAGGCAGAGAAGAGATGGTAGAAGATGTGATGGCATTCAGGGTTTTGTTGCTGCTGTCCTTGCTTGCTTGTTTGATTTTAGTGTATCCCATTCAATATCTTTTAAACATATATTTGATTGTTTAACATGCTTAAAATTGGAGTTTAACATTATGTCATTTTCTACTATTTAAATAGTCTGCAAAAATCACGATCATTATGATTATCATTTCAAAATCTGAAAATTCATTGTAAAAGGATAACAATAGAATATTCATTTAAAGGATTCAAAACACTGCTTTAGTGGATTTCTTTCCAGACTGCTTACACATTTTTTTGGAATATATTAGATAAAGAATGGAAGAGAAGTAGGTAATTTATTTGCTTTCTTCTGTTTGTTCTTTTCATGTATTGAAATAAAAAAATAATTTCAATAAGTCAGTCACAATTATTCTGATGAATTGTATGCATAAGAGAGCAAGACTTGGTACTCCTTCTGAAAAGATTGGATGCATAACTGGGAGTCAGGGGTGAGGGGGTGGGGCACTGGACCACTCCATTCCTGATTGCTGGAATAGCAATGTGAACCTGTAGGGTGCTCTCCTTTCAGATTCAATTATTGAAGACTGAATGAACCTACGATGGTTAGGTAAGTGGGACCTGGGATAGGTAGTCCTGTAATAAATGGGAACTGGAGTGATGCTTTTTTAACATGTTCTTTTCTATCTTTGAGCATCGAGGCTTTATCTATACTATAGCATTATTCTTGCAAGACTTATGACTGCGTGTATGTGTGTGTGTGTGTAAAAGAAATCCAGAATAGGCAATCTGACAGAGACAGCTGACAGGAACAGATGGTTCTGGGGGCCATCTGAAGAGACAGAGGGAGGGACAGGGAAGAGGAAAGTCAATAATGACAGGTACAAGAGAATGAAACGTGCTCTAAAATGATCAGTGAGGAGAAAGTAGCTTCTCTGATGTATTTGAATAACTGAATGATATCTGAGAGGAATTCCTGAAATGTGAGAGATGAGTAGACATAATTGTGGGGTAGGAGGAAAAAACATGTATATGAACTTTGGGCTTCTACTAATTCTTGCCTTAGTACAAGCACAGTTTGTTTTCATAATTTGATGTTGTACAATACCCACATTTCTGACTTGATCACTGAAGGTAAATGTGGTGAAGAAAGCCGATGGTGCTCTGTTAGCAAAAGATATAGTGTCTAGGATCTTGAAGGCTTAAAATAAAACAAGCGCCCATCTATCAGGGAAGCAATAAAGGTCACATGGAAGAAGCACACCTGTCTGTGTGATCATGAGGTGTTAATGGGAAGAGGTATAAGAAGTTCCAAAACATGCAACCAACCAATGTGAAGGGGCATAGATGCAATAGAAACCCAAAAATCCCACCTGCACAGTAATTGCGCAGATCCTCTCAGAAGAGCCACATGGAAAGGATGATAATCCAGGATGTGATGTGGCACTGAGGAAGCACCTACTCATTCACTATTTTTAAAGTTATTTCCTCCCCTCACTCTTAAGGTTGTTATTTAGTTAGCCTCAGTAATCTTGTTTGATTTGAGTATGTTCATTTATATATTTAAGATCATTCTATATATGAACATCTAGATAGATAAATCTGCAGAAGCAGTGATAGGAGCAATGATTGCCTGCGTATACAAGAAGATGGGGGTGGGGTGGGGAGCTGATAGCATTGATGGCTGTGCAACTTGACTCGATGGGTTTGAGCAACAGCCATGCATGTGAATGCAAAAATTGGATTGTGTAAGATATATCGATAAAACTATGAGAAGCATAAATTAATTTTTAAAAATAACAAAAGTGTTTTTATTTTAGGTCCTACAAATAAAGCAAAACACCCTTAAGATTAGCACCACTTATCTAGAAAAAAAGTGCATATCTATATATACTAGAAACCAGAGATGGTATCAAGTACACAATATTAGATAGGCTGTTATCAGTTGGCAATACTACTCTTAAATCACATCTCAAAAATATTAGTTAGATTTAGAACTAAGGAAAATGGAATGGGAAATGCTAAAGGAAGACAGCATCTAGTAAAGGAAAGCAAATTACTGTTTCTAAACTTACTACTAAAGCCAAATAGTAAACGGACAGGGAAATAGATTAGAAATAATACACAAAGCCAAACTGCTCAAAGATATAAAAAGAAATTATTGATTGGGGAAGGCTTTAGAAATGATTTTTAAAGGAAAGTGAAGTTTTACCTTTTTCAACAGGAGATTACAGATGCAATGAGAATCAACCAGCAAGTTACTTAGAAAGATTTTCTTCATTAACATTTGTATATCTAGAATATCAAATACTTCAATTTCATGCTGAGTCACAAATGTGAGGGGATTTCAAAAAATTTACGGAAAAGATAAATTATTTTGGTGGAGAAATTCCACATTATCTAAGTAAGAATTTCCACAAACTGAAGCACCTTCATGTAATAATAAGAGGGGACTTGAAAAAGGTTTGTAGCAAGATTCTATTATCACTTAATTCTTTTTCCTTAAGTTTCCATAAATTTAATTTTCTATAAATTAAAAAAATCTCTCAACTTTTTAACTGCTCGAATGGCTAAGAAAAGTGGGTATAAAGAAAGCATGGGTGTGACTAGTTTATTCACATAATTCCATTTCCACTTTCATTTTATACTATTATTTTCTTGGAAAATAAAATAAGAATGAGATGTGCAAATATTGCACTAAGAATGGGGATTGTTATAAATGTTGAAGGATCTAGATCTTACTAGTGTTTTATGTGTCAACTGTTCATAGTGGTAAGACATTTTTTGTTGAGGATTACACAAATTACTGCAAAAATTAAATAAAATAAAACTCATTATGTGTTTAGTTTAATGCCTACAATTGATTTAAAAGAAAGAATTCTTTTCCTTCAATTTTTATTCTCCTTTATGCAGAAATCCAGGGAAAAAGGTGATATTTAGAATTTTAGAAACCAGGAATATGTAAAACATAGCCAAATCTATTATTATGTAAATATTATTTTTCCATTATTATTTTATGTGCTTCTTTATGCAAGAGCAGCCTCAGTATTTCCTGTAAGTTTAATAGTTTGTCTCCAAGGTGAAAATAGTACCATGAAAAAGCCCTCTTTTAAAGATATTTCTTTTTCAGATTCATTGTTTTATTCTTCTGATATTCTCATTGAATGACTCATGTGTTAATTTAAAGCCTTGATCTCTCTTCTTTGAAAGAGGAGTGTGTTCCCAAAACTACGTTTAGAACCCTGTATTTCAAGGTAGAGCATTTCATTAACACAAAGCTATAATAGCTTTTAAGTATGCAAAACACAGAAGCAGAGCTACTTTGGATGAAGAAGGGTCAGGAAGCCAAGATCCCAGAACATGAAACAAAAATTGTCTTTTTAGATAATGATTACCCGAGAGTATGTCCTATTTCCCATTGAATAAGCTTAGCAATTCATTTTCTATAAAAGTTACAAAATGTTAAGTAAATTAGAATGGTGTAAGTTATTTCTAGAGCTGAATCCAATTGTCTCTCCATCAGAGGCATAGAAAATGCACACGTGGGACTGATCTGGCCACTTGCCTCACTGCTTTTTCTAGAATCACAGTGTCACGGTTTCCAGCCACTTAGCAAGCTATGTGCGGACTATCCCCCCAGAAGTGTATTTCCACCCACAGATGTAGATTTCTAGAATGTATAATTTGCA
Organism: Nesogale talazaci; assembly: GCA_004026705.1. NCBI lineage: Eukaryota > Metazoa > Chordata > Mammalia > Afrosoricida > Tenrecidae > Nesogale > Nesogale talazaci. Next base: position 87,688 of record PVJH01006247.1, read on the forward strand.
AAAATGTATGTTTGAAATAAGGCTAGTGATTTTTAAATACCTGTATGGTATTGAGCACTTACGTTATGAAATTAAGAGCCACCACTTTATGGATTTATTTGAAATTATCCATTCAATCATAAGTTATGCAGCCATTTCCAGATGTTCATTAGTTATTGCTTATTCAGAGGACTGGCTATATTGGTCTTCATATATTTTTAGGTTTATTAGAGTGTGAACATATACTATAATTACGAGATGCAGATGAGCAACCATCTGCAGATATTTCTCCTCCTCTCAAGGACTTTCAGATCAAACTGAGTCATATTCCCTGATGAGTTTCCCCTGGATTAAAGCTTTACAGCACTATAAATGACAATAATTATGGTGCTGAAAATATAATGTTGCTTTGGACTGGAAACTTACTTTTCTGCCCTTTTATATTTTAAAATAACTTCTGAAATAAATTACTTCTGGTGTGATATGTTAATAAGCTCTTTAGCTCTCTATTTTTAAATATGTGTTAAATTCACTATTATCAATAAAGGAGTCATTTATTTTTAAATTAAAATTACAAAACAACATCTAAAGTATTTGATAATAATTCTTATGGTAAAGATATATCTTTATGAGTTAATCACTTTAATCCATGACTTCCTTGTTAGAAAGCTACCTCAGTTATACTGGTTTTGCTTGATAGCTATTTTGAGAAAATATTTATTGAACGTGACTGCTATAAAATGGCCTTCTTGAAGTTCTTCAGGTATTGTTTTCATAGCCTTTCATTTCAAATATAACATAAATTGTATGAGCAAGTCTTCCTCATGAAAAAATGAATACATATGTTTATTGATCTCTTGATGTCTGCTTCACTAAGCAGATCGTTGATTCAAACAGGAACATATCCTTTACAATCTTTTCTTCAATCTGTTCTCCATTTAGCACAATGCTACCCTACCTATTGATCCCATTTTCAGGATTTTCCTTTTCTTTACCTTGAGTTTTAACACACACTGAAGGCTTCCAAGACAGATGTTTGTCCTTTTAGCAGTCCAGTCTGAATAGTCTCCAGCACCACAATTTAAATACAGATAGTTTGTGAACTGTGGTGGTTTGTGTCTTGCTGGGACACTGGAAGCTGGCTCACTGGAATCCCAAAGACCAGCAAGGTCAGCCCTGGTAAACGGGTTTCAGCAGCATCCAGACTAAGAATGGTCTATGAAGAAGAAATCGACTGCACACCCACTGAAAACCTTATGAAAGGAATTTCCTTGCAGAGAACATCGATGTGAGGATTGTGTAATGACAGTATTTACTTCTGTTGCCTTTAACTCGTGATCTTGCCCCAGTATCTTCCCCTGCCTCTATATTTCTGACAGCCCCACTCTTTCCTTGTAGTGCTTCTCCTCTCACTCAAGTTAGTAAGTGTTACTCTTGGCAATAGTTTACCCTCCCTTCCTCCTCATCTCTGGTTATTTAGCTAAGAGTGATTCCATTATTGTGATAATCATTTCTTGACTTTTTACAATAGTAAATTACTTTTGTAATTGACATACTTTATTTCCTATGTATCAAAAGAACCTAGAATGTTTTTTCAAAGCTATGTGTTAATTTTTTTTTTTTTACAAAACAATCTTATCACCTTCAAAGTACTCTCCATTACACTTCGCACATTTGTCAAATCTGTGGTTCCATTCTTGCACACATTTTTTCAAACTCATCTGCTTGGATGGCTAACAGCATCTGCCAATTTTTTCTTCACCTCTTCTGTGTCATTGAAACGGGGTCCTTTCCTGCCCCTCTTCATTCATGGAAACAAAAAGAAGTCACTTGGGATGAGTCAAGTGGGTACAGTGTATGGGGCAAATGACCCTTGTTGCTTTTTACCAAAAACTGGCACATAGCTGCCAGAGCAGGTGCATGAGCAGGTACATTGCCGTGACTGTACGACCAGCCCCCTGCCTGCTACAAATCAGGCCTTTCTTTGGTCATACATTTTTGTGCCATCTTTTCCCAGAATCTCTAAATAGAAAGCTTGATTAAGAGCCTGACCTGGTGACATGAACTCCAAATGCACTACAAGTCAAAATTTTCGTTCCCATTCAGGAAGTTAGTTGACAAACATCAAGAGTGAGACTTGTCATCAATGGATGACATAATCAGACAAGAGATTAATTTTGAATTTGTATAAAAAATTCAACATCTCAAAAAGTCGGAAAAAATCTAATTAGAAACGTGCAGAGGACATGCACAGAAACACCACCAAAGAAGATATTTAGACATGTGAAGAAATGCTCATAATGATTAGCCATTAAAACTATAAAATTCTCACTGTCATCATGTCACTTCTGACTGATAGATAACCTATTGGGTTTTCTTTATGAGAGTAGGAAACCTTGGCTTTCTCCCATGTTGCTGCTCATGGTTTTAAATGGTTGAACTTGCAGCTATCAAGTTCACCTAGTTCACCTTTTCTGAAATGAGAAAACTACTCATACACTTGAGGTTTTTTTCTTTTCCCATAGTGCTGCACTTGTCAGCTTTGTTCAACATCACAACAGTTTCTGTGTCATTTTTCCTGAACAAGAAACAAAATTACACAGCGACAGGTTGTTCTCTTAAATCAGCCATTACAAAAAATAAGATTCAAGCTAAACTGCTTTCAAGAAAAAAATAACTGATCTGAGAGAACCTTCCAAGAGGATGCCACGAAGTGCACTAATTCAGAGCTAGTTGTTTCCCTAGTGGGGAAAAATGAGTACTACAAAAGCTATATCCAGCAGAACTTTCTGTTTTTTAGTTGGTCCCCCTCACAAACTGTAGTTTGCTCATCTATTTTTTCAATAATAATTATTTAGGTGTTTTCCATCTTTTTGCTATTGTAAACAGCGAAGCAATGAACTTGAGTGTGCCTATATCTTTTCCTGTCATGACTTTTAATCATTTAGAATGCCTATCAAATGGAGGGGCTGTTGAGTAATATTTTTATTTCATACATATTTAAAATTTATTTATCTATTTTTTTATTTTTTTATTTCATACATTTTAAGGAAGCACTACACCACCATCCACAGTGGTTGCATCATTTTATTGTCCCAACAGCAGTGCCTGAGAGGTATAGTTCCTCCACACTCTTATCAGCATTTATTGCTTTCTGGGTTTTTTTGTTTTTGTTTTAATTTTCCCATTAATGCTGGGGTGAGATGATCTCTCTCTCTCCCTCTGGATTGCTAGTGGCTAGGTATTTGGTTGATAGCTGCAAGCTCAACCATTTGAAACCATGAGCAACAACATGGGAGAAAGCCAAGGTTTCCTACTCTCATAAAGAAAACCATCTCTGAAATTCACGGAGGAAGCCCTACCCAATAGGTTATTTATCAGTCAGAAGTGACATGATGACAGTGAGAATTTTATAGTTTTAATGGCTAATCATTATGAGCATTTCTTCACATGTCTAAATATCTTCTTTGGTGGTGTTTCTGTTCATGTCCTCTGCCCGTTTTCTAATTAGATTTTTTCCTACTTTTTGAGATGTTGAATTTTTTATACAAATTCAAAATTAATCTCTTGTCTGATTGTGTCTTTTTCAAAGCTACTTTCCCTGTCTGTGAGTACTCATTTTACCCTTTTGACACTCATGAATGTCAAATCTTGTAGCCTTAGTCTTCTAGTTTGTCTTCTACTTTTTGTGTGTTTTCAGTTAATATTTTGTGGTGTGTTTATGTAATATTTTAGACTTTGAGAAGATTGTCACTGTGTCTTCAATGATGCATTTTATAATTATGTGTTTTGTAGTTAGGCTTTTTTATCCTTCTTGGATGTGCTTTTTAAATCTGGTATGAGATGTGGATACTGATTTATATTTCTCCAGATAAACATCTGATTGTGCCAGCATGATTTCTTAAAGAGACAGTTTTCTCTATTTAATGTGTTTTGACTCTATTAAGGATTAGCTCTCTATAGACAGATAAATTTAGTTCTGGGCAATCAATGCTGTTCCTTTGATCTATACTCCTTTTTTTTTCTTTTAACAATCCCAGAATGCTTTGGCTCCCATAATTTATAATAAATTTTGAGATCAGACAGTGTGATGACTCAACTTTGTTATTCTTTTTAAGTTGTGTTTGCTAATATGACCATTATTTTCTTATAAATTTGGAAAATAATATAATATTTTTTGAAAATGACTTTAGAATCTATATTATATTATATTATATTATTTGTTGTTCCCTTTAAATAGTATTATTTTTTAAAATGTGAAGTCTTCCTTTTCATAAGCATGGTATATTCTTCCATTTATGGAGCTCTCTAATTTTTGTGTGCATGTGCTTTTAGTTTATTGTTTTATTTTCTTTTGCTTTTATATAGGTATTTTTATCTCTGGTTATATTTATTCTGGTTATATTTATCATTGTTAAATGATGCGCTTCATCATTTTTTGGGGGGAGAGGGCTACTGTAAATGTTACTGTTTTCCTGAATTTCCTTTAATAGTTCTCTATGTTAATGTCAAGAATTATACCAATGTTTTTGTATGGTGATCTTGAACCCTGCTACTTTGCTGAACATTCCAATTAGTTATAATACTTTTCTTACCAAGTCTTTGGGCTATTCTATGTATCAGATCACATTATCTGCAAATAGAGAAAATTTAATTTCCTTTGCCAATTTTGATGTCTTTGGCTAATCTTTCTTTCAATATGACTCTGTTTTCCCATAAAATATTGAATAGGAATAGTTGATAAATGGAATGCTTGTCTAGTTTTTGTGCATAAAAGAATTTGTTCTGGGGGCTGAGCCCCTGTGGCGTAAGTGGTTGAGTGCAAGACTGAGGCCCGCTGGCTTGGCGGTTCAAATCCAGCGATGGCTCTCAGAAGCAGCGCTGGGCAGGGCCTACCACCACCACAGGCAGTAATGCTCCTCCCCCCCCCAAAAAAAAGAATTTGTTCTATCTCTAGTAATACTAATGTTGAAATCAGTTTTAGACACATGACTTAAATTTTGTTTAGGAATTTCCCTTCTATTCCTATTTTCTTAAATATTTATATCAATATGCACTGTTGCAATTTTTTTTAAGTTCCTTTTCTGGACCACTTGGTATGATCAGGTGGATCTTTTATGACATTTGCGTGATTGTTTGCATTGATTTTTTCCCTAAAAATGTATTATTCTTACATAGCTGGGATGAATTTAACCTGAACATGATGTATTATTTTCTTTAGCCCTATTTGCTACAGGCTAAGCTTTTGTAGAGATTTTGTGATTTTTATGAAGGATATTGGTCTATATTTTCATAATGACTTGGGCAGGTAAGCATCTGACCGCTAATTTCAAGGTTGTCAATTCAAAACCGCTATGTATGAGGTTGTCCATTTGTATAAAAATTTACACTGCATCAGGAACTCTATGATGGTTGCTATGCTGAAATTGATTTGATGACCATCAATTTAATTTGGTTTGATGTGGCTGGTTTTGAAGTTTAGTGTTGAACTCCATTTCTAAAATGAATTCGAAAGTATTGTATAGTTTTCTATATCCTGGAATAATTTGAGTAAAATAAGTGTCACTTCTAATAGGCTTGATAGCAGTGAAACCAATGGATCTGGTATTTTGTTGTTGGGAGTTTTAAAATGATCTGATTGATTTCTTCATTTGTTATGAGTCTGCTTAAATTTCTTGTTTCAGTGTTTACATAGGTTTTGTGTTTCTAAAATTTCTTCTAGTTTTTCAAATTTGTTTGAGTACACAAGTTAATATTATTTTAATATCCTTTTTATTTCAGTTGATCTTTTGTGACCATTTCCCATTGATTTCTTCATTCATTCTTTTGGTTCCTTCTGCTTTATTCATTTTGACAGTGCTTTGTCAATTTTACCAATATTTTCAAAGAAATAACAGCAGTCTTATTGGCGCTACTGATTTTGCTTCATCCATTTCTTCCCTTGTTGTTGCTGTCAGTTATAATAAATCTAGTTACAAGCAAACTCATAGCAGCACTATTTGCAACAGAACACTATCTATCCTGCACCTCAGAATTGTTATGTTCAACTCCATTGTTGCACTTACTGTGTCACTCTATCCATTTGAGGATCTTCCTTGTCTCAACTACCCCTAAGCTTTCCCAAGGAGACTATTCTAATTCAGGTTTTGCTTTTCCAATTATGATGTTCTTGATGTCATTCCACATCAGCTCTTTTCTTTAATGCAATGTTCAATTTTGTGATGAAAAATTTGTTGTTATTTATGGTCTTGAAAATTTCTATTATGCAATATCCAACTCTCTTTCTGCCACCAAGTCCATATTTTCCAACAATTGTTATTTCCTCTTTGTTTCCAAATTTGCATTCCAAACACTAGTACTTAGCAATATATCTTTACTGTAATTTTAACAATTGGAGATTGAAGATATTAGTAAAATTCTTCAGTTACTACATAGGTAGTTTTGTGGTTGCTGCATAATTTGAGAAATAGTTGTATTGACTGGTGTGTTAGTCTAGGTAGACTAGAAAAACTAATTCATAGGCACACATACATATATAAGGGAGAGATTAATATACCAGAGGAATGGAACATTGAGAAAGCATCCCAAACCAGTACAGTCTAAGTCCATATATCTGATATTAGCCCATAGGTCCGATACCAGTCTTTAAAGTCTTCTTCAGATCCATGAGGCATATGCAATGACATCAAACACAGGACAATCACAGGTCAGTGGGTAAGAAAACTTTAGGATCCAAAGGCATTGCAAGCATCTCAGCACTGGCAGAGGCCTTACTGTGGTTTCCCAAGCAGCACAGATCTGCCAGGAGTCTTTACATGGCTTTTCCAGCTTCAGAAGTCTGGTTCCGTCAGGGAAAGCCAATGGGGCTTCTTCTCCAAGATGTCTCACAGGGAGTCAGTCCTGTGTCTTGTCAGTAGAACGTCTCAAAGGGACTGAGTAGTGAGACTCTCACCTCCAAGGTGGAAATACAGCTGGATTTCCCAAAAGGGGAAAGCCATGCCCACACAGAGGTCTCATTGATTATCTCCAGAGAGACAGACTAGACTCCACCCCTACAATCTTAATCCTCAAATTTACACCAGATTGGGAAACTGCCACAACTGGATTTCTTTGTATTTAGGTAGATATTATCCTGTCACAGTCAACATTGTACTGCAAGATGTATCTTGTAATATTCTTTTAGAAAATGAATGTGATGACATACCATATGAAGACGATTCTTTTTAAAATGTCTTTGAACACTGTGCTGGGATTTGGAGTGTCGTTGCCATGAATTTCTAGGGTACTTTCTGTAATATTGATATTTTCACTATATTAAATGATTTTATACATGAACATGAGAGATTCGTCCATTTATGTATGGCTATTTGCTTTTCTCTAGAAAAGCATAAGTCTTTGTAGAAGTCTTTTGTATCTCTAAGTTTATTAAAAGTGTTTTGTTTTTGCTTAGTTATTATAAACAGTGCTATGTTTAAATTTCCTCTACAGAGTACTTTTTTAATACACAAGAATCCTATCAATTTTTGTATATTGATCTCTGTATATTGTCTACTACTTTACCCCAATCTTTTAGAACTGTATTAAATAAGAATACTGATAAAGGGCAACACTGCTTGACCCTTTTTCAAAGGAAGAATACTATTAGTTACTCTCCACTGACTGAAAAGCTGGCTGAAATGATTTTGCCTACATTCAGTTTATTATGTGGGGGAATTGTGTATTGATCAAGTGGTTTTTTTAAATCAAAAATAGGTGGTTGATTTTATTCTAGTACTTCTTCTGAATCCATTGATTTCATAATACAGGTCTTTATTCTACTTATAAATATGATGAATTATATTAATTTCCTAATATCAAGCCATTTTTACATAACTATTAAAAAATCCATTTAATCAGAGAGATCAGGAAAAGGTAGGATACAGGTAGAATTACCTGCCTGGTGCTCCTGCTGCCAGATCAGAAAATTAAGAGGTAAGGAAACCTAGACTGGGAGGCCGAGTGCTAAAAATAAAATCGGTGTATTAAGGTCTGGCCCCAAACACCACCCCCTCTGTAGCAGTCATGTACTCATGTCAATTTCAGGATTGGGAGTGTAGGGATGGAGTCTTGCCTGCCAATCTGTAAATGAGACCTTTGTGTGGGCATGACTTTCTCCTGAGAATTCTGGGAAATAATGTGGTATTTCCTCTTGGAGATGAGAGAATTACGGCTCGGTCGTTGGAAAACATTGCAAGTGACAAGATGCACGACAGCATGCTAACAGACCCTGAGCCCTGGAAGCCGGAGGTGCCATGGAAAACCCTGCCAGCGTTGAGATGCATCTACTGCCACTGGATACACCAGACTCTGTACTCACTGGCCTAGGATTGTCCTGGTGCCATTGCGCATGCTTCCTGAGTCTGAAGAAGGCTTTATAGACTGGCATCAGACACACGGGCTAATATCAGATTTATGACGTTGGACTGGACTGGGTTGAGAGGCGTTCTCAATGTTCCATTCCTCTTGTCTATAAGCCTCTCCTTATATACATATGTGTGCTTATGAATTTGTTTCTCTACTCTATGCAAACTAGCACATAAAATTACCTCTCCAGTGCTCCTGCTACCAGAGAAGAAGATTAAAATGTAAAGAGACAGTGGTGGTCATGTATTCGAGATGTCAAATTTCATGATTGAGATGTAGGGGTGGAGTCTGGCCTGTAAATCTGGAGATAGTCATTGAGTAACCAATGAAGCCTCTGTGTGGGCATGGCTTTCTTCTAAGACTTCTGGGAAATCTCGCAGTATTTCCCTGGTGGAGATGAGAAGTCTTCTCTCCAGTTGTTGGGAGTCAGTCTCTGAGACAACAAACTATGGACAAGACAAGATGGCAGCGTCCCAGGTGTTGGAGGAGTTGGAGGAGAATCATGGCCTACACTGATGGAACCAGACCTGTGAAGCTGGAGAAGCCAAATGGAAAGCCTTGCCAGCACTGAGTTGCTTCTACCACCACTGGATTCTGTTGATGGACCCTGAGCCCTGGAAGCAAGGAGCCATGGGTAGACCCGCCCCCTGCCCCGACCAGCGCCGGGACACTGAACCCACTGGCTTGTGACTTTTTGAGTTGATAGGAGACTTTATAAACTGGTATCAGCATATGGGCTAATATTGGACTTTTGACTTTGACCTGGACTGGGTTGGGATGCTTTCTCAATGTCCCCTTCCTCTTGTGTATGAACCTTGCCCTTATAATCATATGTGTGTCTATGAATTATTTTCTCTAGTCTACCCAGACTAATACAAAGACCAAGACCAAGACTTGGCTGGGAGGCCAAGTGCTAAAAACAGAATCGGTGTATTAAAATCTGATGCCGACCACCATCCCCTTTTTGCTTATCTATTTATTTTAATATTCATGCACAAGGTGAATAAAGAATGCGCTGAAATGTTGTTGTTTCATTTTGTCAGTTTGTAGGGTCTGATGGCCCTGTATCCCTCCCTGAGCTCTAGCCCCACAGTGATCAATTACTCCAGACTGCTGTCTAAAACGAGCCATAATCCCAGGCTTCAAGAAAGCCTCCAAAAGCTACTCACAAGACCCCACTTCAGAGTTCCCCACGCTGCTAGCCACCCTATGCTTGTAGTCTCAGGGTGGTGTCTGCCCTCTTTCCCTGGCCAAGAATGCACCTGCTACATCAGAAATCACTTCCTGCCTATCCCCAGCTGCATGCAGATAGCAAGAAATAGTTGGATGACAATTTGCAGTTATAGAAGAAATGCTGGGATATTTACCAGTGTCAGATCATAGTTTCACAGACCACAAGTGAAGCAACGTAAATTTCCATCAGTAGATGAATGGATCAACAAACTCTGGCTCATACACACAATGGAGTACTATGTCTCACTCAAATGCTCAGATGAGCACATGAAACACATCTCTGCGTGGCAAGAACTGGAGGAAATTATGCTAAGATAAGTCAATCAATCACAAAAGGATAAGTACAGCATGAGCCCCCTGAGGTAAGTAGAAACAGTATGGTGAGTATAAAAGAGAAGACTACTATACCACATTAGCTGGCCCAAGAGACAGGGTAAGGGGAAGAGGGAGGACCAAACCCAGGGAGGTACATGTTGGATGAAAGACAGTAATGGGAGAAGGGTGAGGGAGTGGAGGGGAGTTAAAAGGGAGTTCAACAGTGAAAGGATAACAGAGGGAACGGGGCACTAATCCACCCAGGAAGGGAGTACGGGTCTTGTCTCCACAGAAACCGGAGTGGGTGAGTAGTTCCTACCACGAAGCACCCAACCATGGGGACAATGTGGACACATGGAAGGATGCAAGAAAAGAGAGCTATAGAGCCGGACGCAACCAGAGTCAGATGGACTCCATCCCTAGTAGTGGGCGTGGCAGAGAACAGGGTGAAGGAGCGACCAGCATCCCACACCCACAGGGACAAAGACAAGAAGGGAGGAAGAGGAAGAGAGCTGATCCAAGCTCCACGCCGACACATGATGCTCAGAGGAATACATCCCTCTAGAGACCCATTGCACCACAGAAAGGACTGAGCAAATGATTCTTGGGGGCACGAGAGAGGAGAGGAGAAGGGGGTGGGGACAAACACATGGATGGTAAGGGGGAGCAACAAGTGGTTGGAATCGATGGAAAGGAGGGTGTGGAAGGTCTGGTCGGGATTAAGCAAGGACAATGAATCTTCGAGAAAACAATGAAATGCCAATGAAGGTGGGACATGATGGTGGGACAGGAGGGAGATGGAAGGGAATAGAGGAAGAGCTAGAAGGCAAAGGGCCCTTACAGAGGTCTAAACATAGGTATGTTCATACATAGATACAACTATCTATTATAAGGTGGGAATAAATTTAAGAACATATTTATAGGCCAAATATTATGGTAGCAAACGGACCTTGGGCCCTCTTCCTGGTGCTCCCTCATTGCAAGAACACTTTGTTCTATGAATCTGGCATTCCTCGAGGCTCACTGGCCCAACACGATCACTGAAGTAAAATGGTGCACAAACAAATGTGATGAAGACAGCTGATGGTGCTCTGCCATCAAAGGATATATGTGGTGTCTTGAAAGCTTAAAGATAAACAATCGACTATTTACCTGAGAAGAGACCACAGCCACACAGAAGAAGCACAACAGCCAGCGTGGTCACATGGTGGTGAAAGTGGTGAAAGGTCTAGGCAATAGACATCAAATGGGGGGGGAAAAAACAAACACAAAAAATATATATCACTGTATGCACACATCCCCAAGGTACCCATTGTGGACATGTAGGAGCATGAGCATGGGTGGTGAAGAAAGTTGAAGGTGCCCAGCTATCAAAAGATATAGCATCTGGGGTCTTAAAGGCTTGAGCATAAACAAGCAGCCATCTAGCTCAGAAGCAACAAAACCCACCATAAAAGAAAATCATTTGCCTGTGCGATAATGAGGTCCTGAAACAATCAGGTATCAAAGAACAAAAATCAAAATCAATGGACAAATTGACTCCTGATATCACTGAAGACAAATGGATACAAAGGCAAACAGAGTAGAAGAAACGATGGTGCCCAGCTACCAAATGATTGAATGCCTGGAATCTCAAAGGCTTGAAGATAATCGAGTCACCATTCAGCGCAGAAACAGCAAAGCCCACATGGAAGAAGAACACCAACATGCGTGATCAAGAGGGGTCGGAAGGAGCAGATATCAAGCACCAAAGAACAAGAATCACATCATTACAAAGGAGAGGGAGAGCAGGGTGGGGACCTAAGGCCCACTGGTGGGTAATTGGTCACCCTTTTACAGGTGAGCCATGGAGTGCAGAGTGCAGCCGGGCAGTGATGATGCACACAAGTTCCCTCTAGTTCCTGAAGCCTTTCCCCCTCAATCCCCCCCCAAACAACATGGTCCCAAATCTACTAACAAACCCAGAGGGACTGGAGAAGATACACTAGTGTAGAGGGGAGCTGGAGATATGGGGAAACCAGGATGGATGGGCCCCTTCGGGCCAATGGTTAGACTGGAGATGCTGGAAGGGTAGAGAAAAGGTGGGGTAGAGAGACGGAACCAACGGCAAGGAAATACACACAAGCTCCTATTTGAAGGACGGGCATCAAAAGAGTGGGTTGAGGGAGAGGTCGGCAGTGTAAGATATGACAAAACGATAACAATGTATAAAGTATTGAGGGTTGGTCGGGAGGAGAGGGCAGGGGAAGAGGGGAAGGGATGGAAAAGCCGATACTAGGGGCTGAAGGGAAAAGGTGGACAATTGGAGAATGATAATAGAAGTGGACATGTGAGGGTGCTTGACACAGCATGCTTATTTATGTATTGTGAAAAACGATGTACGAGCCCCCAATAAAATTACTTAAAAAAAAAAAAACCTTCCTATTTCAGACTGTGGCCCTTTGTGTTACTCCAAACACAAACATGCAGAACATTGTCCTGTAGCACACACACATTGACATAACAAGGAAGCCTTTGCTAAAGAAGCCAGAGGTAATCTCTGTAGCACAGCCCAGGGGATCTCAGCTAAACAAAGAATGTCTGGGTCATTTACCACTTTCAGAATACAGGTTCACAGACCAACAGAGTATAGCCTACAGCCAGGGGGCAGGCAAATTCAGTTCTAGTTGACTAGAAAAAAACAAAACAAAACAAAATTTTCTCTGAGCTACTGGGGCACATACCAGTCTCCCTGAGCACAAAGTAGGGCAACTCCAAACACCTGGGGGAGTTCCTGTCTACCCTCAGTGACCCTTCACATGACTGGAGATAGGCTTCTTGGTGTTTCTTATGGCTGGGAGATCACTTGTTCTTCCTACGAGGTCCTCCACATAGCTGAGGGAACATTCTCCCTTCTGCTGTGGTACTGCATATGGCATAAGGCAGCAACACCAATCATCTCCAGCACTCCCTGAGGCTGAGGAAACCTCCACCCGATAGTCACCGTGATCTTCCCAATGAGGGAAATTCCACCAGCATCTGTGGGACTCCACGACAAAGCGAGCACACTTACCCACCACCTTGGGGCAAGATGTAAACCTCTCCAGCACCGCAGTCAGGCAATCAGGGCTCAGCTAACCTCACACTTTTTAATTCCTCCTCTCTCTTCTCGCCCTTCTTTATTTCCCACCATACTTGCTTTGCCATTCTCTAGGTCAGCCGTCCTCAAACTGTAGCCCGTGGACCACATGTGGCCTGCCGAGGAGGTTTATCTGGCCTGCATGGTGTTTTTGCCGCTGCTGCCTGTCCTGCTGAGCAGCCAACTTGGACCCACAGTGCACATGTGTGGAATGTGTGCTGCGCTCCACGGCTCCCCTTTTTCTCCCTGTTTCTCAACTTCTCCTCTCAGTTTCAGGTGTGATTGGGCAAGTCTCAAGCTTGCCTGTGCACAGTATGCTACTGCATACTGAGGTGTGAGGCAAGAACAAGTTAGGATTTTTTTTTTTGAAGTTAGGAGGTCTAATTTTTTTTTTTTTAGTTTTGCAGTTAGTAGGGCCCTTTTTTTGTGGTTACGGGGGTCCTTTTTTTCCCTGAAGTCAGGAGGTCTTTTATTTTTTGCAGATAGAGGCACTTTTTTTTTTAAGTTAAGAGAGCTTTTCTTTAAAAAGTTGGTTAGTTAGTTGGAGATGGTTTCTAGGATATTGCGTCACAGTGATAATGCAAACAGCATTCAGTGCTAATGCAAATTGTCAGTGCTCAGAGGTAATGCGACTAGTCAGTGTTCAGTGGTAATTAGACTTGTAAGTGCTCAGTGTTAATGCAAATGGTCAGTGGTCAGTGTTATCACAGGGAGGACCCAAACTGATAATCTACCTATAGCCCCTTGGGAACTTAGTCCGACGTTGCAGACTGCCGAGGAGTAGGAAACGCAATTTAATTGACAGTAAGTGCATTTATACTCTGATTGCTAGTCAGTTGTGTAAGATGTGGTATATCGTGCGCTGTGTGAGCCCTGGTTCACACTGTTGTGATCTCTGAGCAGAGTGAGTTCAGCCATATGCATGTGTAGCTGAACACGCATTAGATTCAGAAGATAAAAAGGCATCCGTGCCTTCTTTTTTCCTGCAGTGGAATCTGATTGGTTGGGTCTTCTCAGCCGTAGGATCAGGTGCCTGTGTGAGTTCTCAGATCAATGGCGGTGCAGTTTGCAAAGGAGAGTGTGCAATGCAAAGGTGGTAGAGGAACCGGCTCTGTAATTGTGCTGGTTTCCACACTGTCTCGGTGTGAGTCTGAGGTAAAAGTGGATTCACCCATCTGGGCACTGGTGAGGATGAAACGATGTGGACTGGCAAGGTTGCATTGATGGGCACCGATTTGACAGCACAGATGGGAAATGCAGTCTATATCTGTCTGTGTGTACAAAGTTATTGCTCTTATATTGATTTTGTTGTGCTGTATATATATGTATATGTATTTTACTAATAGAAATCTGGAATCCCTAGGAAACAATGATATCAAGAAAGAAAATTTGACACAGAGTGTAAGATATTCAAAGAACAGTGGGCTTATGATTACTTGTTTCATGCAATACAAGGAAAAAGCTGTGTGTTCGATATGCCAGACACTATATTCTGTGTTCAAAGAATACAATTTGCGTCAACACTATTACACTCAACATAAAGATAAATATGATGGTTTGTTTGGAGAAGTGAGAAATGATAAAATATTAAAACTGAAAAAGACATAGACAACTCAGCAAAATACTTTTGTGAAGCAGAAGCAGATAAATATGTCATCACTGTGAGCAAGTTTTCAAGTTGCCAATCTACTAGGATGCACTGGGAAACCATTCGTAGAGAGAGATATTGCTAAAGAATGCTGTGGCAGTCATGTACTTGTATCAGCTTCATGATTGGGAGTGTAGGAGTGGAGTCTAGCCTATCAATCTGGAGATAGCCAATGAGACCTCTGCGTGGGCATGGCTTTCTCCAGAGAATTCTGGGAACTCTCACGGTATTTCCAAATTGGAGCTGAGAGAACATCAGCTCAGTCTCTTGGAGACGCTCTACTGAGAAGACACAAGACTCTGTCCTTGGGAGACATTGCAGCTGACAAGACAAGATGGCAGCATGCTGATAGGTTCTGAGGCCTGGAGAAGCCACATGGGCTTACCCTGATGGAAACAGAACTCTGGGGCTGGAGAAGCCACATGGAGATTCCTGCCATTGCTGAGATGCTTGGGAGGTCATAGGGAGACCCCTTCCAGCACTGAGATGCATCTACCACAACAGGATGCATAAGAATCTGCACCCACCGGCATCATTACATGTGCTTCGTGAGTCTGAAGAGGACTTTGTGGATTGGCATCAGACATATTGGTTAATATTGGACTTGTGGGCTTGGACTGGACTGCTTTGTGATGATTTCTCAATATTCCTTTCCTCTTGTATATAAATCTCTCCCTTATATACTTATGCATGTTTATGAATTTGTTTCTCTAGTCTATCCAGAATAGCACAAATACCTTCTCTCTGTTGTCAAAGAGATGTGTCCAGAGAAGGCCGATTTATTTAGTACATGAAGGACTGAAAAAAATGAGAGACAATTTACATCAGCATTTGTAAAACTCCACAAAATAAAGTTTCCTGTTTCCTTAACACTCAATGAAAGTAATGATGTTCATGATTCTGGACAGCTTCTAATTTTTATTTGTGGGACGAATGACTATTTCAAAGTCACAGAAGAGCTTGATGCACTGCAAAGCATCAAAGTAACAAGTACGGGAGAGGATATCTATGAAAAAAAACTTGTCAAATTGTGAGTGATTCTGAGGTGGACTGGACTAAACTAGCCAGTATGATAGCTGATGATCCTCCTAGCATGGTGAGGTCTAAGAAAAGAGCAATTGCTCACATTAACCAACAGATGGATAAACATAACCATTGTCATCCGAGAATCGTATACTGCCATATCCACCAACA